>UESW01003096.1:0-14475 GCA_900491605.1 Calamus simplicifolius | reverse complement strand
GCATGCCAATCGGCCTTTGGGCCTCCTATTGGGTATCCTGGTTAGGTCCAACCATTAACATGACATGTTCAAGCTTCTAACCAAGGAATTGGTCAAGCCCGACTTTGGCCGGCCCACCTGACCATCGTTGAGAGAGTTGCATTGAACCATCATAATATGAATGATAATTTCAAAAACCAGATGAGTACCAGGCCTTTGGGCCTCCAATAATCATCTTAGCCATTGGACTCATTATCACTCTCTTAATGGGAGGCTATGACCTAATTATCCCCATAATTTAGTCACTTTAGGGACCTAATAATTTTAAAGGGTTTGATTAATTTGTGACACATGAATGACATGGACCAATTTAAGTATTCTCCCACTAAACCATTTAGTTGGGTTCATTAATTTGGTCCATGGGTACCTAAATCAGTCAAACTGATTATCCTTAGGAAGCATGGGTTAGCTCAAGTCAATAGGCTAGTCTAATCAAGTGCTGGACACTTAGCTAGGCTAGTTTGATCAAAAGGCCGAGTTGCGCCATTTACCATCTTGCCTAGACACCAGCTGATAATCAACTAGCCAGGTAAGAGGTAGCCGCGACCTTGATCAAAACCTTTCTAGACACTAAGTGGTTGACAGACCCAATTAAATTTGCCTAAAGACTTGGGTGTCCACTGAGCCCCAAATTAAGTCCATTTAGATGTATGGACTGATCAATCTAATCTAATTAGATGGATCTAAAGAAAAGACCTAACTCAACATTTGATTAGATTCAATTTTCTAATTTAGTCCAATTCATCTAACCTTAGGTCTAACCCAATTAGAGAACCTGATTCATGCTAACCCAATTAGCCATGATTTATGATCATGTCTTAAGGTCTTTAATTCATAATTCTAGATCTTAAGTTAACCCCTTTTCAAATTTGAACCAATTTCAATTTTGAGTTTGATTTTGAAACATTTTCAAATTTTCTTCTAAAAATTTTTACTTTCTTTTCTTTTTCTATGATCTGACTTTTACGTAAAACAATTTTACTGTCATTAATAATTAAGATTTCATCAATTAAGATGTCTTAATGTTAATCTTATTAACATATCATCTTTAATTAATTTTGGATCTAATCAAAATTATCACAGAAATAAATTAATTCGAATTAAAACATATTTTAATCTTTCTTTCTTCTGTTCTGTACATCCGTTCATGGGTTCTTTCACAGTGGCACCCCTACACATCATAGGAAACCTTTCTTGAATAAGAAACAGAGGCTGTGAAACCTCCTATGACCGGACGGCCTGTTGATATACCCAATCCAAGATATAATAGAACATAGCATGCAAGATCTACATTAGATCTACTTCTAAAACATATATTTAATCATCATTAAATAACTTTAATATGCTCTCATCATGCAAAACATTTAAATCTACTATAGATCTAAACTAATCATAATAAGATCTACTTTAGATCTACATTAGATTATTTATGCATAATAATATCAGATCTACTATGCTTATACATGCATTCCTAAGCCTTAACCATGCTCTGATACCATTTGAAGGGAAAACTTGCTTTTCATATGCATAGGATCTCAAGGTGGAAAGCATGTAATTCAATTTTAATATTCACATTGAATATAAATTAAAGCATATTAGCAAATCTGAAATTTAAGAGTATGTAAAAATAAGTTTAAAACAATACCTCTCGATGCGGAAGCTGTAGATGATGAACGTAACAGATCCGATCTGCAGGAGAAGTTCCTACTCATGCCTTGCAAGAGCCACACGCGCCGCTCCTCTATGTCACACGCATGCAGAAACCTTGAGACAGGGGATATAAATCAAAAGGGATGAAGAACTCTTCTCCAAGGGAGGAGTCCCTCTCTGTTTGACTTCTCTGATTTTGGACTCTTCTTTCTCTGCTACTCTCTCTCTCTCTCTAAGTTAAGAAAAGTTTCTTAAATAAACTCATCGTAAAACAACCCAAAAAAAACCTTTTGAATTTGTTTTACGATACGATAATATCCAATCTTCAAAGCGGATGGGTTATGGGCATTTACACGTTGTCAACGCATAAAAAAAAATTATAAAATAAATTTAAGATTCATATCATCTCAATGGCAAGATCGTAATTTAAACAAAGTTTCAAATTTACGTTATCGAATGGCAAAATTGTAATTTACACAAAGTTTTAAATTCAGGTTATCGAAATGGTAAAATCGTAATTTAACGAAGTTTCAAATTCATGTCATTTCAATAGCAGAACCGTAATTTAAACGAAATGGTAGAATCGTAATTTACATGAAATGGTAGAATCATAAATTTTCTAAAGTTTTAAAGTCTCATTGATAAAAATATTTAAAACATTTATAAATATAAAAATAATCAGATTAAATCCGTTTGAAGTCCAAATTGAAATCCGAAAGAACACATGCGAAGATCTCGAACCATACTTCGCATTGGACTTATTTAATTTCTAATTTAAAGTAATTTATGATTTCAAAATTCATAAATAAACGATCAGAAGCTATATTGGATATCCGATTCAAACCACTTTGAAACCCGATCTAAACCACTCTATCGTCAAACCAACCATTGGTCTACGGTTCAAGTCCTATCCCATAATGGGTCTGAAAAAATCCAAAAATTCACTTGAGTTACAAATTAACTCAAGTTCATCCCAGAATAAGTACTACCGCTAATGCCCAGTGCTAGCTAGACATTGCTAGTACAAACTCGGTATTACCCATATGACCAAGTCCACTAAGATCATGGATAAAGCCTGTCTCCAGGTCACCTGACTATGTGCGTGACTCCATAGGTTCGAATCTAAGTCGGTAGCATAGGAACACTTCCTATACCAATCGATATGACCATCTAGCAATGGTACCTGACTCCGAATAGACCGAATATATGCAAAGCAATATTCAGAACCTAGGCTATGGTTATCGTATAATTCATCCCCTTGTCCTAGTACTCAGGGCGAATACGTAGTTAACTGCCAACTCCAAGTAAATCACCCAAGTATATTTCAATTCAATGAATCTTGTGACACCTCACAAAGATTACCTTGGCCATGGTTTTGCTAAATTGAAACATAGTTCGAGCACTCTCTCTAACACTTAGAGTGGACAATCCCATCTTGACTCATCACTGACCCAATAAGTACTTGACTGCACCCAGCAACCTTCCGTCATCGGATTAGAAATCCAGGTGGTCCAGTGCCTAAGTACAGTGAGTTGCTTATCAAGTCAACATGATAGTCTCATGTCAAAGGGACACTTATACCCATTGCCTTTCTGTGAGTTGCTCTAGGCAGTTGAGCACTCAGCAGAGGTGAGTCACTGTTCAGTGAATGTACTCCTACACTCACCCGCATGTCATACCAGTGTTATAGACTCCTTGGTTTAAGAGAACAAACCAACCCATATGGCACACAATGACCTACACTTGATTACGTCATCGTCCTAGGTAACAATGTATCATTTGGCCGCGAACAGATTTAAGAGTTACTCAGCAATTCCTCCATTGTCGAATACATGTAACTCTAAGGACTACAACATATTGGAATTCTACTGGAAGATGTAAACTATATGTTGTACTGCCAAAATAGACTTTTATTTATTGAATAAATCATGTACATTCACATCAACTCATAACTGTCTACAAGCTAGACGATTGGCTGTAGGACACATTTACTAACATCATCAACATACACCTCCATGTTCTGACCGATTTGTTCCTTGAAGACTTTGTTAACCAGCCTTTGGTAGGTGGCACCTGCATTTTTTAAAACAAAGGGCATAACTCGGTAGCAATAGATACCTCGGTCAGTGATAAAGGCGGTTTTCTCCTCATCCTTGGGCACCATTCGGATCTGGTTGTAGCCTGAATAGTCATCCATAAAAGTCAGCATTTGATGGCTCAAAGTTGAATCCACGAGCTAGTCGATCCACGGAAGAGGAGCTATCTTTTGGGTAGGCCTTGTTGAGGTCAGTGAAGTCCATGTAGATCCTTCATTTGCATTCGACTTTTTCACCATGACAACATTCACCAGCCAGTTGGGGTAATTAACCTCCTGGACGAATTTGGCTTTAATGAGTTTGTCCACTTCTTCTTCGATGCCTTTTTGGCGCTCGGGGGCAAAGCTCCTTTTCTTCTGCTTAATTGGCCGGAATGTCTCATCCACACTGAGGTGTTGGACCAGGACGTTTGGGCTAATTTTGGGCATATCCGACGCGGACCAGGTGAAGACGTCAGCATTCTTCCAAAGGAACTCAATTAATTCTTGCTGAAACTTTCCTTCTAGCCGCGACCCGATCTTATGGTTCGATCGGGTCGGATTTCGTCGAGTGGTATTTCTTCTAGTTCTTCGGCTGGCTCTCCTCATTGCTCAATGAAATCTTCCCGAGCATCCATCCCGTCCACCTCAGGTTTTCTGGACTGAAGGTCGGCGATAAAGCAATGCCAAGCTATGATCTGACTTTCTCAAACAACCCCCACTCCCCATTCGGTGGGAAACTTCATAGCGAGATGGGGAATGGAAATGATGGCCTTGAGAGATATTTGCTCTGGTCTACCGAGGATGGCATTGTAAGAAGACCTGAACTTGGTCATGAGGAAATCCATGAGCACGGTAGCCACGCGGGGCCAGGTGCCAGCTCGGACTGACAGAGTGATGACTCCTTCAGGGATTATGGAGTCACCTGTGAAGCCCACTAAGGTGGACTCCATGGGTCGGAGGCTTTCTACCCGGAATTTTAATCTCACAAAGGTATCAAAATATAGAACGTTAACAGAGCTTCCACTATCAATCAAGATACGCTGTACATCATAATCGTTCATATTCAAAGATACAACCAAAGCATCATCATGGGGGTACTGTACCTCCCTAAGGTCTTCATCAGAGAAACTGAGCTCATCGATTCGAGCTTTCTTTGGCAGGTTTTCCTCCTTGCTTGGCTAAGAAGATGGGGAGTCGGCCGCCACTATTACATTGACATTGCCGATAATTGGGGGATTCGGCAGAGAAAGCTGGCGAGGCTCGGGTTGGCGATTCTCCTCATTGTTCGGCTCAGGGGGCCCTCTGAACCGGTCTAGTATGCCCCATCGGATCAATCGCTCGATCTTGTTCTTGAGCTGCCAACAGTCCTCGGTATCATGCCCGTAGTCCCGATGAAAGTGGCAGTACTTGGTTGGATCTCTCCGAGTTGCATTGCCTCGGAGAGGAGGAGGCCGAGGAATTTGCCGCTCAATCTCCATTAGGATCTGCGCTCTTGGCGCAGTGAGGGGGTGCAACGGTCGAACCTTCAGGCCGGACTTCGGGTTCGGTCTCGAGGCAACAGCGGAGGAGCTCTATGGTGGCGAGGCGGACTAGCACAGCGGTGGACCCGTTGCTTGTCCGAGCCTTTTGCCTCTTTCTTTTTAGCTGCTCGGCCCGAGCTGATCTCCTTGATTCTTCAACCCTGACGTACTTGTCCGCTAGGACATCATGTATGAAAGGCTCTTTGGGTAGTTAACCTCTAGAGCCAGGTAGAAGTCTCCCTCCTTAGACACTCCTCCGGCCAAGGTGGACATGGCCATCTCGTGGTTGAGATGGTCGACTTCTAAGAGGGCTATGTTGAAGCAGCCGAGGTAATTCTTCAGCGATTCCCCCTCTCTCTGTTTGACCTCGGAGAGGGAATCGGATCTCCGTCGCTAGCGACAGCTGCTGACAAACTGGCTGATGAGCAAACAACTCAGTTTGTCAAAAGAATCAATGGAACCTGGCTTCAGGCTGTTGAACTAGGTTGGGCAGATCCTCTTAGAGTGGAGGGGAAAGCTCGACACAAGATCGCATCCAACGCTCTGTGGAACATCATGATAGATCTGAAGCTGCTCAGGTGGTCGTCAGGGTCGATAGATCCATGGTACGGTTCGATGGTAGGGAGCTTGACATGAGGGGGAATCACTTCTCTTATGATCCTCTCGGAGAAGGGGATGCCCTGCTCCACTTTCGATTGGGACGGAGGGGCTTGTCTGGCGGCGTCTAACTCCTGATGCCATTTCTGATGCATCTTCTGCATCTGTTACATGATCCCTTCATCCAGAGTGGTAGGAAGGATCGGGCGATGGGACGATGGTAGGGGTGTCGAGTTCTGGGAAGACACCGGAGAGGAAGAACGAACCCGCCTAGATATGAGCGGGCTCTTCCCTCTAGCTCGCTGCAATACTGGATTCTCTTTGCGGGTTGGTGATGATAATCCGCTGCTTCCGGCGGATTAGAGGAAGAAATCGCTGGCGGAGCAGGGGCAACGGCCTCTTCATAAAGCTAGGGAGCAGGGACGACGGGGCCAGGGGTCGCTTGGAGCCCCTGAACCAGCTAGGTCAATGCCTGAATCTGCTGAACCAGAGCGGCGAACTGGTCCAGCATTACTATCGTTGTCGGCGGCGAAGGAGTTTCAGCTGGTGGTGGCGGTGGATACCGCACCGCTAATCGGATCAGGCCTTTGAGAGGCAGTCTGATCCTGAACCTCGGACGTGGCTCTTCTTTGATTGGCTATTAGAGGATGCTACTTCTGGTTCTTTTGAGTCTTGTCTCCTGGATCACAAGTTTATGGGACTTAAGACCCTTCCTTTAGTACCAATCTGTTGCCGCGGAAATCCTTTCTCCGACTCGGGTGCACTTTTTTCGGCTCCTGATCCAGACGCCGATCTCGTCGCCTCGGGATAGAATCTGCAAGACAGTCCGCGTGCAGAGGGTGCTGTGGGAGGTTGCCCTCTGTAGAGGACCCTCCGATACCCAAGTCAGTGAAGATTCATAGCAAGCAGATGTAAGGAGAAGACTCTCACAGAATAGCTCTCCTAAATGGGTGTCCTCTCGAGAGCTCCGAGCTCAGATAGAGCTGCTCTTGGTATAACAATGAGTGAAAATGAGTGAGTGTTCAAGCATGCGTACCTGAGAGGTTGGGGGGCAGCGGTATTTATAGGGGATCACCTGATTCTTTGGGCGTGTCGCAAGGAGAGGTCTGAAAGCCGTTAGGATTCAGAACGGATTCGAATCAAGTTTGTTATGAGGTCAGTAGGATCCGTATCTTGTCAGTTAGAGGATCGACGACTGGGAGAGCTGGTTAATGCCTTGAGATTCAGCGATTACATAGGTTCTAGGCCACTCCTGTGGGTCTTAGGCCACTCCTGGGTATGATTCCCTGCTTTGAATCTTATTCAGTTATAATGGATTCGCACTCTCCCGTGCCGGACTCCGCAGAGGCATTCGAGCGCCTCGGCCCGACCGAGCCGAGGGACAATTCGGTTTTCTGAGGGAATGGATAGCTTGGTCTGTAGAGGTGTGAGGACAGCTCGGGTAACCGAGGTATGAGAATGGCTTGAGCTACCAAGGTATAGATGGCTCGGGTTACCGAGGTATGAGAATGGTTCAGGCTACCGAGGTATGAACACCTTGGGTTGCCGAGGTATGAGAATGGCTCGGGCTACCGAGGTATGGATGGCTCGGGTTGCCAAGGTATGAGAATGGTTGGGATTGTCGGGACAACCTGATGCCACTGAGGGCAATTGGGCTTCGCTGCTTAGTGGGTTTGACAGCTGGCCGACATGATATTGGAATTGGACTAGACCCAATTGTCGATGTGTGCGGTTATTAATGCAATGACTATTTTACCTCTCATAAGGAACATATGGTTTCAACCACTAACAACTTATCAGCTAATGAACTTGGATGTTACAAATGGTATTAGAGGATAGTACAGAAGTTGATGGATAGGAAGAAAGGGACTATTCATAGGATGGTGATAGAATCCCATCATCCAACTCGGAATAAATTCTGACTAGTTTATGGTATGCAACAAGAACATCGCGTTAAAAGGGAAAAATTGTAATATCTTAATATTAGTCCTATATTGAATGGAAAAAAAAAGATTTAAGTGCTTACAACTAAAGTTCATCTATTACAAATTAACTTACTCAAACTTTTAAGGCCATATAATTTTGATCTACTAACAGATTAATTGAACCAGTAGATAGGTGCCACTATAACATGAAGCTATTCTTGCAACATTTAATGGCTTGCTTTCCACGACAGAATGGACTTACGCCCATGAGGCGATAATATGTTCCTTGCCTTTATTTTTATCATGGAAAAAAAACCATCTAACTTTATTACCAACAATTAAGGAATGTAATTGGGCTATTTCAAAGAACATAGAACGATAGAACATATGATTTGCAGGGATAGTGTAGTTATTAAATAATCGGGCATCTTAATTTGAAAAATAATGAAAAGAAATGTTATTCTAACGGAATGGTATCATCGGTCAGTGGCATCCCGCATTATGCGAGCCGTGTCAGACGCCGTTGGTAATGAATGGTATCAAGCAGTGGGGCAGTCACGATAATCGTCACGTACGGTCTTGATTGCCGTTCACGAGATTCTCATGTTCAAGTTTCCGTAGAAGTTTTCGCTGAAATTTGTGCTGTTTCTGGATCTGATTTGTTAGGCCCGGCCAATCATGTGTTCTCGTTTTTTTTATTTATTCAATTTTATCATTATTTGCTATATTGTTAGTCCCACACCGATTGCTTCAGAAATAGGCAGGGGTCGGTGGCATATAAAAGGAGTCGAAGGGCCGTCTTTGTCCAATGTAGCTGACAACGCAATTGTTAGCTTCTTAGTATCAAATTAATGGAATAATTCCAAGTTTTTATAAGATTCACTCTTAAACAACAATGACCACAAAGATCAGCCGTTATTTATTTGATCTTTTATTTTGATCTTTCCATAAGGAAAAGTTCGCGATTGATCTTTCCGTAGGATTTATTCTGATCTTTCCATAGAAAAAGTTCTTTCCAGGATTTATTTTGATCTTCCCATAAAAAAGTTTGCAGCCGACTTTCCGGTCGAAGAGCTTCGAGCCTTAGGATTTATTTTGATCTTTCCATAGGAAAGTTCGCAGCCCTCACTCTACTTTTCAGTTTTTGTACAAAAAAATTTTGAAGAAATGTCGTCCGCAGCACAACATTCTTTCGTTATGACCTATGTTCTTTCGTTATGAACTATGTTATCGTAGATTTTGAACTAGGATGTCGTAGGTTTTTTGTAAGGGGCTTTGAACTAATGCTTTGTCTTAACATTTCGAACTATGGTGTCGTGGGTTTTGAACTAGGATATCAGGGTTTTTCTGCATGGGTATTGTGGGTTTTGAACTAATGCTGCTTTGTCTTAACGTTTTGAACTAGGTATCGTGGGTTTGAACAGGGTGTCGTGGGTTTTTCTGCAAGGGTGTCGTGGGTTTTGAACTAATGCTGCTTTATCTCAACATTTTGAACTAGGGTGTCATAGGTTTTGAACTAGGGTGTCGTGGGTTTTGAACTACGGTGTCATGGGTTTCGACAAGATAAGAGCAAATGGCAGCCAACACCCCAGGAGGAATTCGCCCTCCTCGTGAACAGAAATCATCAATGAAGAGAATGTGGGGAAGCCAAATACTGCGACACCCTAGTACCAATGCTGCGATACCTGTGCTTAAAACTGACCATGGAGAGAATCCCCGCGATCCCCCTGGTGGAATTCGGCCGAAAATCATTCGCGACACCCCAGTTGAATCTCACGACACCCTAGCCTTAAGGCGACGACACCCGTGCTTAAAACTAACCACGGAGAGAATCTCCGCGACACCCCCTGGTGGAATTTGGCCAAAATCATTCGCGACACCTCAGTGAATCTCACGACACCCTAGCTTTAAGGCGACGACACCCGTGCTTAAAACTGACCACGGAGAGAATCCCCGCGACACCCCCTGGTGGAATTTGGTCAAAAATCCTTCGCGACACCCCAGTTGAAATCTCACGACACCCTAGCTTTAAGGCGATGACACCCGTGCTTAAAACGGACCACGGAGAGAATCCCCGCGACACCCCTAGTAGAATTCGGCCGAAAATCCTTCGCGACACCCCAGTTGAAATCTCACGACACCCTAGCTTTAAGGCGACGGCACCCGTGCTTAAAACGAACCACGGAGAGAATCCCCGTGACACCCTTGGTGGAATTCGGCCAAAAATCCTTCGCGACACCCCAGTTGAAATCTCACGATACCCTAGCTTTAAGGCGACGACACCCGTGCTTAAAATGGACCACAGAGAGAATCCCCGTGACACCCCTGGTGGAATTCGGTTGAAAATCCTTCGCAACACCCAGTTGAAATTTCACGACACCCTAGCTTTAAGGCGACGACACCCGTGCTTAAAACGGACCACGGAGAGAATCCCCGTGACACCCCCTGGTGGAATTCGACCGAAAATCCTTCGCGACACCCCAGTTGAAATCTCATGACACCCTAGCTTTAAGGTGACGACACCCGTGCTTAAAACGGACCACGGAGAGAATCCCCGTGACACCCCCTGGTGGAATTCGGCTAAAATCCTTCGCGACACCCCAGTTGAAATCTCACGACACCCTAGCTTTAAGGCGATGACACCCGTGCTTAAAACGGACCACGGAGAGAATTTCTGCGACACCCCCTGATGGAATTCGGCCGAAAATCATTCGCGACACCCAGTTGAAATCTCATGACACCCTAGCTTTAGGGCGACGACACCCGTGCTTACAAATGACCATGGAGAGAATCCCAGCGACTCCCCTGTGGAATTCGGCCGAAAATCCTTCGCGACACCCAGTTGAAACCTCACGACACCTTAGCTTTAGGGCGACGACACACGTGCTTACAAATGACCATGGAGAGAATCCTAGCGACACCCCTGTGGAATTGGCCAAAAATCCTTTGCAACACCCCAGTTGAAATCTCACGACACCCTAGCTTTAAGGCGACGACACCCGTGCTTAAAATGGACCACGAAGAGAATCCCCGCGACACCCCCTGGTTGAATTCGGCCGAAAATCATTCGCGACACCCCAGTTGAAATATCACGACACCCTAGCTTTAAGGAGACGACACCCTTACTTAAAACTGACCACATAGAGAATCCCCGCGATACCCTAGTTCGAATTCGGCCGTAATCCTTCGTGACACCCCAGTTGAAATCTCACGACACCCTATCTTTAAGGCGACGACACCCATGCTTGAACAAGCGGGAATTTTGACGTCACCCTAGTACTAATTCGACGACACCCTAGTAACTCAGCTATGCCATCTTTTCGAGAAAAGTTGTAAAACGTGGGTAGTTTCTATGGGTTTGCGGGTCAGTGTGATGTGATCATGGTGATCCTGGTGTCCTTTCGTATTTCTCTGAGGTCGGCATAAACCCTAAGGTCCTTCGTCTGTTGCTCGAGAAGCCATCCTTTTGCTCGAGAAGCCATCCTTCGTTTCTTGCTCCAGAAGCCACTGGTCTCCTAAATTTCTTCCATAGTTCATTCTTCCATATACTTCATTCATGGAGATGAGTGCTTTCATTTGTGGACGAAGACTGCGAACAAGGAAGAACCAGATGGAGAAAATGGTGGAACAATGCAAGGACATCGTTCTTCATTCGAGTGAGGATGCGGCTCCTTCAGGTATGTTTATCACTATGTTAAAATATTATGACATCCTCTCTTAAAATTTTATGACAAGTATGTCTTATGTCTTACCCCCTGTTTCAGTTGACATGAAAATTGTTCCAATCCCCCCAGTGAAGGCTTCCCAGCTGTTTAAGAATAGTTGCAGGCCGGCCGTATACGTTCAGAAGGTTTGGAAGATGGGGTTCACTAGACGGCATACAAAACTTATTCGAAGGACCTCATTTGGTGCCTTCGTCAACATGCAGATGTTCATAGTCGATGAGTGACTGCTAGCAGACATTATAAGATGTCATAATGGAGGCGACGAGTTCATTTTTGCAGGAAAGCCAGTTCTATTTAGTGCCGACGAAGTCGCACTCATTCTGGGACTTCCAGCTCATGGGAAGAAGATCGACACGTCCAGCCAATTGTTCAACGGAAGGTTGTTCAGACGGTTTGGCCATGGTTTAGATCTTCGCCAAGAAGGTTTGGAGAAGTTAATATTTCAACTCCGATCATCTAAGGTACAGGAGGATATCGAGGACACCGTCCGACTTTGGATTGCATACATGTTGGCCATGTTTTTGGCTCCAAAGTCTAATCAGAGATGTCTACGGTATCTCATCCAGCACTTAGATGACTTAAGTCAACTGGATAGCATCGACTGGGCTTCGGCATTGAAGGAGTTGATTGTTCTGGCTCTCCCAGAAATAGCTGCTTGCTTGCGTTCCGAGGAGCCGGTCCAGTCAAAGAATGCAAAAAAAGTTAGGAGGCAGCCTACCCTGTTCAGATGCTTAGTAGCATGGTGGTAAGGATTATTGAGACGCAGAAGTAGTGTTCTTAGTATAATTTTTTGGTTAATATTACATTATTTAATATCAAAAAAATATCATGTTCAGGCATGGTTCCTCGAGCATACATCAATGTGAGAACCAGCATACCCTGATAAACTGCCCCGGCTGTTGAAGTGATATGACCACCAAAGGAAGATCCAGTCGGTTGGGGTTGCCGACTTGCAGCCTCACGACTTGGTAAGCTAGTACATTGCTCCATTCTCTGACCATATTTTTCAATGTGTCAATATGTTCACTTAATATTAATTTGTTATCATCTTGCGTTGCAGATGGAGGGAGCTACTGTACCACTGTCAGATGGAGGGAGCTACTGTACCACTGTCAGAAGAGCGCTGGCTTCTCACTCAACAGAATGTAGCATCCCCTCAACCAATAGATACTTGCGCCCCTCAACCAACAAATAGCTGCGTAGGATGTGCTGAGTTGAGGACTGAATTGTAGTGTGTTAAGGATCAACTCGACGATGTCAGGCACAGGTTATCCATTGCTGAGAGCCTCCTCAGTTCACTGCTCAGAAAGGAAAGTAATGCAATAAATGAGGAGGACAAGGGAGACGGGAAAACAGAGAAGGTGCATTCCCTAGAGTTGGTCCTCTGTGAGCCTGGTAATGGAAATAGTGAGGAGAAGAAGATGGAGGAGGACCATTCATCCGAGTGTCCAATTGAGACAGGGAATGCAAAAGCAGAGGAGAAGAGATTGGAGGGGGATTCATTGGCTGATAAAACAGAGCATGGGAATGAAAATAAAGATTAGTCCATATCCGATAATAAACTTGGCACCCCTACGCCAAAGGGTGATAATATGGACATAGAAATCGTTGGAGTGCCTTCGCTTGTTAGGAGGGTTAAAAAAGAGCCGAGGAAGCGTAAGGCATCCACGGTCGTCGGAGATTATTATGAGACAACCCGTCCTAAAAAGTCAGCGAAGACAGTGGGCACGTCAAAGCCCAACACAACGGTCGAAGATGACCAAATTATTATTCAAAATTTTTTGAGCGAACGACTAACCGACGAGATCGTTACACCAATATGTTTTCTGGTGTTGTAACAAGGAAAAATCTTCAAGATCTCATTAACAATGAAATGATAATAGATGATGTAAGTATATCAAGAAACCTCTTCTAGTTGTTGATTTTAGAATTATATTAATCGGTTTACATTGCATTGGTAGATAATTGATGCCGGCTAGGAGTTTCTGATGTGCAACTGGACAGAGCATCCGGACCGATACCATAAGTGCATATTTGCATCAGTTTTCGTATCCGCTCTGTGTCTGACATCTTCATCACCTGCTCATGAACTCGCTGGAACATCAGGGGCCTCGATATTTGACAATGTATCGGATGAAGATAAGGCCCAATTCTGGTTTCTTTTCACCATAATAAACTCCGATAACTCGCACTGGTATTTGGTTGCTGTCGACATGGAAAGAAAGGTGTTCATGCACCTGAATTCAATGAAACGCAACCCCAAGTACAAGGCCAATGCAAGGAAATGGCATACAATTCTTGGCCACATTTTCCATATCTACTGCGATAAGAAGGAAGCGATGACTTGGTCGATGGAAGAGATTTTGGATTGCTCAAGCCAACCGACCGGATCGCTGGATTGCGGCCTATACTGTCTGAGATACATGGAATGTCTTGCTCTATGGGACAATCCTGATATGAAGATGGATTTCATGGATGAGGAAGTCAGAGATTACCGGCGACACTTAGCTGCGATGATATTGAGAGAGGGCCTGAACAAAAAGATTAGCGACATTGTCAAAAAATGTTCTTAATTTTTTTCTTCTTTGAATGAAATTGAATGTAATTTATTCATATTAACACTAATTAAGATTTAATGCAAATGCATAAATTTTATATTTAGAACAGGGGTGTCCTCGATTTATTCATATGTTAGCCTTCATAGGTTTTCGCCTTTCGGGCGTCGCCGTGCAGAGCTAGGGAGTTGTTAGCCAAGAGCTGGGGTGTCGTCGCGCTAAAATCTTCAATGTCCGTTCACGAGTACTGGGATGTCGTAGGTTTTGTTTTTCGGGTGTCGCCGCGCTAGACTAGGGAGTCGTTAGCCAAGTGATGTGGTGTCGTCGCGCTTAAATCTTCGATGTCTGTTCGCGAGTACTGGGATGTCGTAGGTTTTCACCTTTCGG
>UESW01003095.1:81512-121103 GCA_900491605.1 Calamus simplicifolius | reverse complement strand
TTGGCAAACGACACCCTAGCTCTTGCGCGGCGACACCCGAAAGGTGAAACCTACGAGACATCCCAGTACTCGCGAACCGACACCGAAGATTTTAGCGCGACGACACCCCAGCTATTGGCAAATGACACCCTAGCTCTTGCGCGGTGACACCCGAAAGGCGGAAACATACGAAACATCCCAGTACTCGCGAACCGACACCGAAGATTTTAGCGCGACGACACCCCAGCTCTTGGCTAACGACACCCTAGCTCTTGTGCGGCGACACCCGAAAGGCGGAAACCTACGAGACATCCCAGTGCTTGCGAACCGACACCGAAGATTTTAGCGCGACGACACCCCAACTCTTGGCAAACGATACCCTAGCTCTTGCGCGGCGACACCCGAAAGGCGGAAACCTATGAGACATCCCAGTACTCACGAACCGACACCGAAGATTTTAGCGCGACGACACCCCAGCTCTTGGCTAACAATACCCTAGCTCTTGCGTGGTGACACCCGAAAGGCGGAAACCTACGAGACATCCCAATGCTCGCGAATCGACACCGAATATTTTAGCGTGACGACACCCCAGCTCTTGGCAAACGACACCCTAGCTCTTGCGCGGCGACACCCGAAAGGCGAAAACCTACGAGACATCCCAGTACTCGCGAACGACACCGAAGATTTTAGGCGATGATACCCCAGCTCTTGGCTAACGACACCCTAGCTCTTGCGCGGCGACACCCGAAAGGCGGAAACATACGAAGGCAAACATATGAATACATCGAGGACACTCCTGCTCGCAATATAAAATTTATGCATTTGCATTAAATATTAATCAGTGTTAATATGAATAAATTACATTCAATTTTCATTCAAAGAAGAATAAAAAAATTAAGAACATTTTTCGACAATGTCGCTAATCTTTTTGTTCAGGCCCTCTCTCAATATCGTCGCAGCTAAGTGTCGCCGGTAATCTCTGACTTCCTCATCCATGAAATCCATCTTCATATCAGGATTGTCCGTCGAGCAAGACATTCCATGTATCTCAGACAGTATAGGCCGCAATCCAGCGATCCGGTCGGTTGGCTTGGGCAATCCGAAATATCTTCCATCGGCCAATCCATCGCTTCCTTCTTATCGCAGTAGATATGGAATATGTGGCCTAGAATTGTATGCCATTTCCTTGCATTGGCCTTGTACTTCGGGTTGCGTTTCATTGAATTCAGGTGCATGAACACCTTTCTTTCCATGTCGACAGCAACCAAATGCCAGTGCGAGTTATCAGAGTTTATTATGGTGAAAAGAAACCGGAATTGGGCCTTATCTTCATCCGATACATTGTCAAATATCGCAGCCCCTGATGTTCCAGCAAGTTCATGAGCAGGTGATGAGGAAGTCAGACATAGAGCAGATACGAAAACTGATGCAATTATGCACTTATGGTATCGGTCAGGATGCTCTGCCCAGTTGCGCATCAGAAACTCCTGGCCGCAATCAATTATCTGCCAATGAATGTAAAACGATTAATATAATTCTAAAATCAACAACTAGAACATGTTCCTTGATATACTTACATCATCTATTATCATTTCATTGTTAATGAGATCTTGAAGATTTTTTCTTGTTACAACGCCAGAAAACATATTTGTGTAGACGATCTCGTCGGTTTGTCGCTCGCTCAAAAAATTTTGAATAATTATTTGGTCATCTTCGACCGTTGTGTTGGGCTTTGACGTGCCCACTGTCTTCGCCGACTTTTTAGGTCGGGTTGTCTCATAACATTCTCCGACGACCGTGGATGCCTTACGCTTCCTCGGCTCTTTTTTAATCCTCCTAACAAGCGAAGGCACTCCAATTATTTCTATGTCCATATTGTCATCCTTTGGCGCAGGGGTGCCAAGTTTATTATCGGATATGGACTCATCTTTATTTTCATTCCCATGCTCTGTTTTATCAGCCAATGAATCCCCCTCCAATCTCTTCTCCTCTGCTTTTGCATTCCCTGTCTCAATTGGAAACTCGGATGAATGGTCCTCCTCCATCTTCTTCTCCTCACTATTTCCATTACCAGGCTCGCGGAGGACCAACTCCAGGGAATGCACCTTCTCTGTTTTCTCGTCTCCCTTGTCCTCCTCATTTATTGCATTACTTTCCTTTCTGACCAGTGAACTGAGGAGGCTCTCAGCAATGGACAGCCTGTGCCTGACATCGTCGAGTTGATCCTTAACGCACTCCAATTCAGTCCTCAACTCGGCGCATCCTGCGCAGCTATCCGTTGGTTGAGGGGCGCAGGTATCTGTTGGTTGAGGGGGGGATGCAACATTCTGCTGAGGGAGAAGCCAGCGCTCTTCTGGCAATGGTACAGTAGCTCCCTCCATCTGCAACGCAAGATGATAACAAATTAATATTAAGTGAACATATTGACGCATTAAGTTGAAAAAAATGGTCAGAGCAATGGAGCAATGAACTAGCTTACCAAGTCGTGAGGCTGCAAGTCGGCAACCCGAACCGATTGGATCTTCATTTGGTGGTCATACCACTTCAACAGCCGGGGCCGTTTATCAGGGTATGCTGGCTCTCGCATTGATGTATGCTCGAGGAACCACGCCTGAACATGATATTTTTTTGATATTAAATAATGTAATATTACAAAAAAAATTTACTCACAACACTAATTATGTGTCTCAATAATCCTTACCACCAGTGCTGCCGAGCATCCGAACAAGGTAGGCTGCCTCCTAACTTTTTTTGCATTCTTTGAGTGCACCGGCTCCTCGGAACGCAAGCAAGCAGCTATTTCTGGGAGAGCCAGAACAATCAACTCCTTCAGTGCCGAAGCCCAGTCGATGCTACCCAGTTGACTTAAGTCATCCAAGTGCTGGATGAGATACCGTGGACATCTCTGATTAGACTTTGGAGCCAAAAACATGGCCAACATGTATGCGATCCAAAGTCGGACGGTGTCCTCGACATCCTCCTGTACTTTAGATGATCGGAGTTGAAATATCAACTTCTCCAAACCTTCTTGGCGAAGATCTAAACCCTGGCCAAACCGTCTGAACAACCTTCCGTTGAACATTTGGCTGGACGTGTCGATCTTCTTCCCATGAGCTGGAAGTCCCAGAATGAGTGCGACTTCGTCGGCACTGAATAGAACTGGCTTTCCGCAAAACATGAACTCGTCGCCTCCATTGTGACATCTTATGATGTCTGCTAGCAGTCGCCCGTCGACTGTGAACGTCTGCATGTCGACGAAGGCACCAAATGGGGTCCTTCGAATCAGTTTTGTATGCCGTCTAGAGAACCCCATCCTCCAAACCTTCTGAACGTATACTGCCGGCCTGCAGCTATTCTTAAACAGCTGGGAAGCCTTCACTGGGGGGACTGGAACAATTTTATTGTCAACTGAAACAGGGGGTAAGACAGAAGACATACTTGTCATGAAATTTTAAGAGAGAATGTCATAATATTTAATATAGTGATAAACATACCTGAAGGAGCCGCATCCTCATTCGAACGAAGAACCATGTCCTTGCATTGTTCCGCCATTTTCTCCGTCTGCTTCTTCTTTGTTCGCGGTCTTCGTCCACAAACGAAAGCACTCATCTCCATGAATGAAGTATACGGAAGAATGAACTATGGTACAAATTTAGGAGGGAAAAGGAGACCAGTGGCTTCTCGAGCAAGAGACGAAGGATGGCTTCTTGAGCAAAAAGATGGCTTCTCGAGCAACAGACGAATGAGTGTTTTTCTAGGGTTTATGCCGACCTCAGAGAAATACGAAAGGACACCCGGATCGCCACGATCACATCACAGAGACCCGCGAACCCATAGGAACTGCCCACGTTTAGCAACTTTTCTCGGAAATATGGCATGGCTGAGTTACTAGGGTGTCGTCGAATTAGTACTAGGGTGACGTCAAATTCCCGCCTTGTTCAAGCATGGGTGTCGTCACCTTAAAGCTAGGGTGTCGTCAGATTTCAACTGGGGTGTCGCGAAGGATTTACGGCCGAATTCAATTAGGGTGTCGCCGGGTACTCTCTATGTGGTCATTTGTAGCACGGGTGTCGTGGGATTTCAACTGGGGTGTCGCGAAGGATTTACGGCCGAATTCGAACTAGGGTGTCGCTGGGATTATCTCCGTGGTCAGTTTTAAGCACGGGTGTCGTCTCCTTAGAGCTAGGGTGTCGTGAGATTTCAACTGGGTGTCGCGATTGATTTTCGGCCGAATTCAACTAGGGTGTCCGGGATTCTCTCCGTGGTCAGTTTAAAGACGGGTGTCGTCGCCTTAAAGCTAGGGTGTCGTGATATTTCGACTGGGGTGTCGCGAAGGATTTACGGCCGAATTCGACTAGGGTGTCGCCGGGGACTCTCTATGTGGTCATTTGTAAGCACGGGTGTCGTCGCCCTAAAGCTAGGGTGTCGTGGGATTTCAACTGGGGTGTCGCGAAGGATTTACGGCCGAATTCGAACTAGGTGTCGCTGGGACTCTCTCCGTGGTCAGTTTTAAGCACGGGTGTCGTCTCCTTAGAGCTAGGGTGTCGTGAGATTTCAACTGGGGTGTCGCGATTGATTTTTGGCCGAATTAGAACTAGGGTGTCGCGGGATTCTCTCCGTGGTCAGTTCTAAAGACGGGTGTCGTTGCCTTAAAGCTAGGGTGTCGTGATATTTCAACTGGGGTGTCGCGAAGGATTTACGCCGAATTCGACTAGGGTGTCGCCGGGGACTCTCTATGTGGTCATTTGTAAGCACGGGTGTCGTCGCCCTAAAGCTAGGGTGTCGTGGGATTTCAACTGGGGTGTCGCGAAGGATTTACGGCCGAATTCGAACTAGGGTGTCGCTGGGATTATCTCCGTGGTCAGTTTTAAGCACGGGTGTCGTCTCCTTAGAGCTAGGGTGTCGTGAGATTTCAACTGGGGTGTCGCGATTGATTTTCGCCGAATTAGAACTAGGGTGTCGTGGGGATTCTCTCCATGGTCAGTTCTAAAGACGGGTGTCGTTGCCTTAAAGCTAGGGTGTCGTGATATTTCGACTGGGTGTCGCGAAGGATTTACGGCCGAATTCGACTAGGGTGTCGCCGGGGACTCTCTATGTGGTCATTTGTAAGCACGGGTGTCGTCGCCCTAAAGCTAGGGTGTCGTGGGATTTCAACTGGGGTGTCGCGAAGGATTTACGGCCGAATTCAACTAGGTGTCGCTAGGATTCTCTCTGTGGTCAGTTTTAAGCACGGGTGTCGTCTCCTTAGAGCTAGGGTGTCGTGAGATTTCAACTGGGGTGTCGCGATTGATTTTCGGCCGAATTAGAACTAGGGTGTCACGGGGATTCTCTCCGTGGTCAGTTCTAAAGACGGGTGTCGTTGCCTTAAAGCTAGGGTGTCGTGATATTTCGACTGGGGTGTCGCGAAGGATTTATGGCCGAATTCGACTAGGGTGTCGCCGGGGACTCTCTATGTGGTCATTTGTAAGCACGGGTGTCGTCGCCCTAAAGCTAGGGTGTCGTGGGATTTCAACTGGGGTGTCGCGAAGGATTTACGGCCGAATTTTAACTAGGGTGTCGCTGGGATTATCTCCATGGTCAGTTTTAAGCACGGGTGTCGTGAGATTTCAACTGGGGTGTCGCGATTGATTTTCGGCCGAATTAGAACTAGGGTGTCGCAGGGATTCTCTCCGTGGTCAGTTCTAAAGACGGGTGTCGTTGCCTTAAAGCTAGGGTGTCGTGATATTTCGACTGGGGTGTCGCGAAGGATTTACGGCCGAATTCGACTAGGGTGTCGCCGGGGACTCTCTATGTGGTCATTTGTAAGCACGGGTGTCGTCGCCCTAAAGCTAGGGTGTCGTGGGATTTCAACTGGGGTGTCGCGAAGGATTTACGGCCGAATTCGAACTAGGTGTCGCTGGGATTCTCTCCGTGGTCAGTTTTAAGCACGGGTGTCGTCTCCTTAGAGCTAGGGTGTCGTGAGATTTCAACTGGGGTGTCGCGATTGATTTTCGGCCGAATTAGAACTAGGGTGTCGTGGGGATTCTCTCCGTTGTCAGTTCTAACGACGGGTGTCGTCGCCTTAAAGCTAGGGTGTCGTGAACTTTCCACTGGGTGTCGCGAAGGATTTACGGTAGAATTTGAAGTAGGGTGTCGCGGGATTCCTTACCATCCGGACTCTCAGAGCGAGGGAGGGGAAGAAAGAGTTCTTCTTGCAGAGATGAAATCCAACATAAATTGGCGCTAGGATGGAGGGAAAGGGCAGCATCCGGACTCTCAGAGTGAGGGGGGGAAGAAAGAGAGTTCTTCTTGCACAGATGAAATTCAGTTGAGCACGAACCTACGCCCTCGCTCTGAAAGTCCGGTCGACAGGAAATATTTCAGCTTCGAGGCTGAAAAACCTGGCTACTGGAGTCTACTGGAGTCTTCAAATATAAAAGTTTATCCAATGAGTTTTTCCTTGCCAAAACCTCACGTAGACGTTCGCTTCTCTCTCTGAATTCGGCCAGGTAGGGTGTCGCGGGGATTCTCTCTGTTTCCTGTCATTACTTTCGAAGATCAAATGGGAGTCTCGAGAAACATGACTAGCATTCCCAAGCAGATGGAGGAAAAAAGGAGCCTTTTAAAAGCAATTGACGAAGAGATAACGAAGGCAGCTGAGGCCCATCTTACAGACCTGGCCGAATTCAGAGAGAGAAGCGAACGTCTACGTGAGGTTTTGGCAAGAAAAAACTCATTGGATAAACTTTTATATTTGAAGACTCCAGTAGACTCCAGTAGCCAGGTTTTTCAACCTCGAAGCTGAAATATTTCTTGTCGACCAGACTTTCAAAGCGAGGGCGTAGGTTCGTGCTCAACTGATTCCTTAGCATCCGGACTCTCAGAGCGAGGGAGGGGAAGAAAGAGTTCATCTTGCAGAGATGAAATCCAACATAAATTGGCGCTAGGATGGAGGGAAAGGGCCGCATTAAAAGAGTATGACATTCGTGCTTACAAAATAGTTATGACTCCCAGAATGTCATAACTATTTTGTTCTAAGGAAGTTACTCGCGCATTAAACGGTTTGGTCACGCATTAACTAACTCTAACCAGAAAAAACTGTTGGTGTAATAAAGGAGCTTTAGAAAGAAGTGGGAAGAAAGACTTTTTACTTTGTGCTGCGGATGACATTTCCTCTAGAAGTTTTTGTACACAGACTCCAGTAGCCAGGTTTTCCAGCCTCGAAGCTGAAATATTTTCTTTCGACCGGGGAAGAAAGAGAGTTCTTCTTGCACAGATGAAATACAACGTAAAATGGACGCTAGGATGGAGGGAAAGGGCATTTTCGTCCGCACGCTAATTTTAAAAAAAACGAACTGCTTTAAATGGCCGTCACGTTCAGAACGTAACATCAAAGTAGAGCCATACAGCCCGGCAGGTCATCCACGTAGGAGCCACGTGGACCAATCAGAAGAGGCGGTGCAGCTCACGTAGGCCTTGCTGCACCGAGGGCGATGTACAAAGTCTTTTCCCTTTCGAAATAAGGAAAAAAAAAAGCAAAAAAAAAAAAACTCAAAAATCTTTACCTTATCTTGAAATTCATGATTTTTCAGTCTTTTTCTTCATTTGGCAGTCACGAATTTTGATGGAAAAACGAGATCCATGGGAAGACTACTTGGGTTGTTCTTAAGAATCACTAATTTTTAATGTACTATTTCCACTCAGGTGCATGAATCTCATTAATCAAACATGCGGAACGAGATCTCCCCCTTAGGAAAAACATTTTCTAGGAAATTCGTCGCAACCAAACGGATCAAAATGTGTCCTTGGCTTACATCTGCATTGGCTATATATTTTTGCAATAAATAAAAGAAAAGTCAAAGAAAAATGCCGCCTGCTTTTGGCCTCCATCCTGGGCTCATTAGCTAGCCATCGTGCCGCAGCCGGCAGAAAATGACCGCCTGCTTTCGGCCTCCATCCTGGACTCATTAGCTAGCTATCGTGCCGCAGCCCGCAAAAATATATATTAGTTTCTAAAAATTAAGAATATTTTTAAAATTTTATGAAGAAAATTGCATCGTTAGTAATAATAATAATAATAATAATAATAATAATAATAATAATAATAATAAAAAGATTAAACTATATATTTAATTTTTATACTTAGAGATTACGTGACTTTAGTTTTTAAATTTTAAAAAATTATAAAAATAATTTAAACTTTTTATTTTTATTATTTTAATTCTTATCGTTAAATAGAAAAGACATCATTTATTCTTACCCTATATAACAAACATATTTAACAGACATCCAAATAACATAAAAATAAATAAATTTAAAATTCATAACTAACTCATTAATTTATTATTTAATAATTTTAAAATATAAAAAAAATAAAAATATTTTTTTTTTTGCTTTGTTCATGAGTGTATTAGAGCGAATGAAGATGAAAGATATTTTTTTATATTTTTAAATTATTAAAAATAAGTTAATGGATTAGTTATTAATTTTAAATTTATTTTTTGCTATTCAGATGCTATATATGCTATGTATGTTGCCATATAATATAAAAATAAATGAAGTTTCTTAAAAATTAAAGTGGTACAAAATAAAATTAAAAAAAATATTTTTATAATTTTTTTAAATTACAAGCGACACGATCTTAAGTTAATTTTGTAGTTTAACAACAACAAAAAAAAAAATTTGAGATTGCGTGCGAGGCACTAGTGGGAATATTTGGAATCAAACGCCGCGAACCCTAGTATCCACCGCAACGGCCGCCTCCCTCTTTGGCACACGCCAGCAACGCGGCCCGCGGCAGCCGAACCGGACCGCCGACTCCTTTTACCAAGAAAACCCTAGCATCACCTCGTCTCTATATTTCCCTCGATCCAAGCCAATTCCCGTCCCAACTCTGATCCGATCTCCGTCCGCTCCGATTCCTGCCCCGCTTCCTCTT
Source organism: Calamus simplicifolius (assembly GCA_900491605.1). Taxonomy (NCBI): domain Eukaryota; kingdom Viridiplantae; phylum Streptophyta; class Magnoliopsida; order Arecales; family Arecaceae; genus Calamus; species Calamus simplicifolius. The sequence continues at coordinate 112,207 of UESW01003095.1, read as the reverse complement.
CTCCTCCCTCTCTTCGTCCAAGCCTTGGGTATCCATTGTGAATGGTGAGCGATTACCTGACGTACTCGTCCCCTCCTCCTCCTCCTCGTCGGCGAAGAAGAGGGCGACCACCTCACGCGTTCTTCTGTCCTCCTCGTCTTCCTCTTTCTTCTTCGGCCCCTGCATGCAGGGCTGGCACTACCGCTGCCTCGGCCTCGATCCTTCCTTCCACCTATCTCCTGCCACCGACTAAGCGCCCCGATCGGTGCTTCCTCTCCAAGAAAACTTTCAGATCCATTGATTTTTTAATCGCCGCCGCACCCCACGATGGCCGTCGTCGTTCCGTCCTTCCAGACCAAGCTCAAGAAAAACCAGCTGCTTCGCCGCGGGGGAGGCGGCGGCGATCGGCGTGGTGCCTGCAACCGATTCCTTATCACCGTCAATGTTTTCGGCAGCGCCGGCCCCCTCCGCTTTCTCGTGAACGAAGGGGATCTGGTTGCCACCGTCATGCAGACCGCCCTGAAGTGCTACGCGCGGGAGGGCCGCCTCCCCGTCCTTAGCTCCGATCTCAACAACTTCCTCCTCTACTGCGCCCATTCGGGATCTGATGGTATGATGTCGTCATCCTTCCTTATTCGTACTTTTGTCTCTCTCTTTGTCGTTGAACATTGATCTGATGTTATTGTGGGTGGTGGATGGGCAGCTTTGAGCCCTTGGGACTCGATCGAATCTCGCGGCCCTAGGAACTTTGTCCTGTGCAAGAAGCAGGGGGTGGTGGAGGAGCCTGCTTCCCAGGTGATCGGCCGGAAAGGGAGCGGAAGCTGGAAGACCTGGCTTCACAAATCCCTCAGTTTCGGGATCTCTTCTCAATAAAAGAGGAAGTTTTATTTTATGGCTGTTTTCTGTCATCCTCCTTGCCTCCTCCGTTTCTCCTAGCGGAGGTTAGTTTGAAATCATGCTCTGCTATATTGAGGCATCAGAGGAAAAGTGTCGGGGGTGATTCTTTTAATCTATGCGCTAAGTCTTCTCGGGTCTGGGTCTGTTGTGTTCTTTTCCTTTATATCTAGTCGTTTGGGATCTTTTTGATTAAGATGATAATAATTTTCCATTGTGATTTGGAAACTAGAGTCTTTAATTCTTTGTTATGAAAAGACTGTTTGGAAATTAAATAAAGCTGGCAGTTGTTTTGGGCTTATCTCATTGGTCATGAAATCTCCTTCTTCCTCTTTGAGAAAAGAGGAATTGTGCTAGCAGTTGTTGAGGTGAAATTTTTGTGCTTTGATTTATGTGGTTTATGATGCTCTTTAGAATGTGGCAATAATTTGTTTGTTTTGATGCTATATTGATGATGGATATACATCTGAAGAGGCCATTGATATTTGTTCTATGTGCTGCGGCCGCACGTATTGAAGTCAACATTCTTTTGTTAATAGTCTTTTGTTCATCTTGTGGACTCTAGTTAAGTATTCATTAGTTATTTATGGTTGCTGATTGATCAGTTGTTCATAAGAAACATTAGTAAGAAGTCATCTCCTTGTCCTCTTTGGCATGTTATGAACATTGATGTAAATGTTCTACTAGGATTAGTCCATTATGGACAAGTTCTTGTAATTTCTGGAAGGTTTTCTGCCATTCATGCTTTTCTTAGTTGTAAAATAAACGATCAGTGACAGGAGAAATTGTTATTGAGCGATTCCTCTTTCTACCATTGATTATAGCTTTGCGAAACAATCCTTGATCTTCTTTGCTTAGATGGTTAAGTTTAACCCTTGTTGATTTGGGAAAGTCTTTTGACTCTGCAGATGACCTAACTTCTATAAGTTAGGTATTGTTGTTTCTTTTTGTGTGATGCTTTAGTCCAAATTTTGTTATTCCATCCAACTGTTGCTGGTTTGGATATGAATGCCACTTTATGTTCAAGGGTTGCAATATGTTTCAGGCCTTAACCTGTTGAATTTCTAAAGTTGACAATCTGTTTATTCCCTGAGATGGTTAGAACTGTTACATAAATTATGCTTCCTTGTGTTCTGAGGTTTTTATTCAAGCGAAGCATTTCAATAAAAAAGGTCTCGACTTTAGAAGTTTCAAAATGAGATTGATACTAAATTAGGCATATGAATTTTTAGCGAGGTCATTTTGGTGCTTCAAATATTATTGACTTTTACAAGAAGAAATAGGAAGTCAGATGTTTTGAGTTTGTTTATTTTAGGCGAAGCAGAACTTTTCTATTCTAAAATAAAACCTAGTCTTAGAAACAGTAGATTACAAAACAAAAGGCATTAATTTTCATCATCGTAAATCTTTGATGCTTGAGTCATGGCACACTATTGTTTTAATGGCATGAGATCTTTCGTCAAATTCTCTTTTGTAATTGTTGGACACTACAGCAGTGAATTCTATTATGTCATTGTTATAAAAAAAGTTCCTTTTTTCCCACCAAATGAAATTCAGCAGTTGCAAAATCGGCAAATAGAAATAATGGAAATATGTGTAAATACAATGAATATCATCAATCCGTTGCTTTCACTACCTCAAAACTATTAGGTAAGAGGTGGAGCGATGCATGGGGATGTCTTATGTATAATGACAATAACGCCTTTGACGTAGGTGTAGGTCTTTCAAGAGTTTCCTTTATCAGGAAACACTGTTAAGATTTAAAAGAATCTTTTGAGATTGTACATAATATGGAATGTTGCATGCTAAAGAGAGAAGATTAGCATAATATGGGCTTACTATGAGATGGGGTTACAAAAGATGAGTGCATATGATGGTCGAAATTGACTATAATAATAGACTGCTTTAGATTAGCCCTGGTGTACAATAATGCAGGGGCGAACATCTAAGATGATTTAATCTTTTGCTTATCGATTGTATCAAACTTGAGAGAACGATACAATTGTTCGAATCAGGGCTTGAATTGATGGAATATTCCTCAAAAGTGGAATCTATAGTCTGATAGTTATTTTGATTCTGATGTCATGGAAAGTGGTGAGCTGGGAATGGAGTTGACAGGGGCATGTTGTTGGGTGTATTGCCATCCTGAGATATTCACAAAGGTAAGTAGAGATTCACAATAATTGCAAGCGGACGGTGAAGATATAAGAAAAACAGGCCAGTAACATTTCAGCGGTGGCCAGTGAGCATCAAAAGCTATGTAAGTAGATTATGTAGTGAATATTTCCTGCTGGGGAAGTTGATAACATGCTGAATTTAAATACAATTTGGAAACTAATATCATAATAAAGAGAGTATTCATCAAATATATGGTAACAAATCAGATAGGACAAAGTGACAGTGCATGTCTCATAAAATAGGAAGTTAACTTGTAACTGTTAATACTATAATATAGTTAAGTGATGATGGTCAACCATATATCCCGTAGAAAAGGATCATCTAAGGTAGTGTTTCCCAAATGCTATAGCTAGAAGGGATATGTCTGAAAAAAATTAACTAGAGGGGATAACCCATGATTAACCATGGTTAACCATGGGTTATCCCTTGAACTTATTCCCTAGGGAACCCAGGAACAACTAATGTTATCCCTTGATGGCAAACTTGTAATTTTTAAAAAAATGCTTATTCCCTCAGCTATCCTCTGGATAAATGTTATCCCGTACATTTATCCAGGGATAGCTTATGGGCTATCAAACACTACCTAAGGGTTTTTCTAACTAACTAAATAATTTTCCAATCATAGTCAGAACATGATGCAACCACAGTTTATAATTGAAACTTCGATATTATTCTGTACCAAAGGATATATATATATATGAGATGACATCTATAATCGTTGTAATCAGGTCGATTCTTCCCTTTTTCAGATATGTTCACATTGACCCCAAGTGGAAAAAAAAAAATAATGGGAAAATGCAGTTAAGAAAAGATAACTTGAACTGAAAATAAGACTGTTGGAAGGTAATGATTTAGAATTTTTGCAGAACAGAAATAATGCATCATTAGATAACCCAAAGTGGTTTATAGGTTCGAAAGACTGGCTAATTTTCAATGTGGCTTTTTGTTTTTAGTGGTTTGTTCCTTGCATCACATTATCATGGATGATCACTAAGAATGTGATCAGTGACCATCCGCGTTATTTTCTAAATCGTTTAAGTTAAAAATGAAAGTAAATCAGCATTTTATTTTTTTTAATCATAAGAGGTAGACTAGTCAAATATGTGTCATGCATGCTATGGATCCTTGGTATGACAAGGAAAAATAAACACCATCTTTTGCTTATTGCATACGTTGCTTTTAGTGTAAAAACATTAAGATGCATCCTTAAGCTTGGTTTAAAGTCGTCACAAAAGGTATTTCGTTTTCTTGTTCTTTTGAATTCAAGGATTAATAACAGAGGGATGGAACTTGGAGAAATGGATGCATTCAGCATCAGGTTATGTTTTGATGGTTGGGTATGGCATCTGAATCTGTCTTTTGTATGTCTTTATCCATCAGAGGAAACTAGGAGGGAGAGTTGTATACAAATAAATTGAAGATGTTTTAGTAATTGAGTAACACTGAAAGGCATAGGTGGCCAGGACCCACAGCTCCTATAGGAAGAACAGGGAACATAGTTTTCATATCTAATCTGCGGACCAAATTCCAGGAGAGAGGAGATCTATCCCAAGATTCTTGCTGGTATTGTTATCATCAGTATGGGTCTCCAGATTGGTTATGACTACCGCTCAGAATACATTCCTGACGATGGAAGTACTCTGGTTATTCTCTGCATTATCGTGTGGTCTGAATACCTGAACTGAATCAGTTTATACAGTAGTCGAGCTAATCTTCTTGTTATTGTACGTGATCTAGATGTCTGTCATTTAAATTTGCATCAAATATTTTCAGAGTCTGTTTTGCTATCTTTCAATTCAAGCTACCGAGTACTAAATGCTGGCGGCCACCTAGTATACCAATGGTGATAATATGTAGAAGAAGCCCTGAAACCCGGCAGGGCTTACGTAGATGTGCAGTGTCGTCATCACCAGTTAACAGTAATCTGTCCATGGCTATCGGAATAACTGGTCTCTAGATGATATCCTTTGGCTTCCCTAGCGTACTCACTCCTAAAAAAATGATTCCCATCCCACCTTGCAGTTCGTCTATACAACAAGTCCTCTTGTATGATGTCAGGGCGTTTGAATTCTGATATTTTATTTAACGATTTATCGACAGTTGGATCCTGTAAACTAAACAAAATGCAAATTTCGTATATGATTCAATTAGATATGAGTTTTCCTCCAAATATTATCGTGAAACTCCTCATTGCAAAGAAAATGCCAGAGTGTTGTTTGATTTCTTCACCCTTTACAAAATGGAAGATAATTTTAATGTCAATACTTTTTAAATTTACAAAAGAGTAATTATTTTTGAAGATTAACTTTGTCAAATAACGCCTTTATTTTATTGTTAATACCCATCATTTCCTGCTAAATAGATTTGAGTAACAAAGGTTTTTTTTTATAGCTGTGAGCGTAGGAACAGTAAGTCCTACTTGGGCTGCATCGTTCCTTATTGGTCAACATCGATCCCATGTGGCCTGACGCGATGGGACAGAATAGCAAGGGGATAATGTTACTTTTGATCGTACATCCATTAAAAGTCGTTCAGCCTTTCACCATTGGTGTAGAGACGAAAATATCCTTTCCCTTCAGCCTACTTCAACCCGCCATATTATTTGGATTTTGCTGATAGAAAACTCTTTCTGATTGTAAAACATTCTTCTTGCTTCTACCAAATAAGATGGCACGGAGCAGGAGTCTGGAGTTGAGGTTGTGGTTTATGAGCTTGACGATGGCTTTCAGGATCTTCTACCAAATAAGATGGCACGGAGCAGGAGTCTGGGGTTGAGGTTGTGGTTTATGAGCTTGATGATGGCTTTCAGGATTTTTTATCAAATAAGATGGCGGGTAGAAGTAAGCCTGCATGAGGGTGTTAGTTTGGACAAGCATCACCGCTTTGGCGTACCTTGATGGAAGGGGTTCGATGCTGATGACATCGACATTTATGAATTGGAGCATCACCGCTTTGGGCTCGGTGCCGATGACATCGGCATTCAGGAACTGGATGGTTTCGTCTGAAGATCAATGGTCTTTTTGGTGCGGTGGGTGCTAGCTTTTGATGATTCATCAGCTTTGCTTCATCTGTGTTCCTTAAACTCCAACTTCTTAACAGCTTTGCTGCTAAAAAACATTAGTTCAACTAGGGTATCGTGGGTTTTGAACTAGGGTATCGTGGGTTTTCAACTAGGGTGTCGTGGGTTTTGAACTAGGATATCGTGGATTTTCAATTAGGGTATCGTGGGTTTTGAACTAATACTTTGTCTTAATGTTTTGAACTAGGGTGTCGTGGGTTTTGAACTAGGGTGTCGTAGGTTTTGAACTAATGCTTTGTCTTAATGTTTTGAACTAGGGTGTCGTGGGTTTTGAACTAGGGTGTTGTGGGTTTTGAACTAATGCTTTGTCTTAACGTTTTGAACTAGGGTGTCCTGGGTTTTGAACTAGGGTGTCATGGGTTTTGAACTAGGGTGTCGTGTGTTATCAACTAGGGTGTCGTGGGTTTTGAACTAATGCTTTGTCTTAACGTTTTGAACTAGGGTGTCGTGGGTTTTGAACTAATGCTTTGTCTTAACGTTTTGAACTAGGGTGTCGTGGGTTTTGAACTAGGGTGTCGTGGGTTTTCAACTAATGCTTTGTCTTAACGTTTTGAACTAGGGTGCCATGGGTTTTGAACTAGGGTGTCGTGGGTTTTCAACTAGTGTGTGATGGGTTTTCAACTAGGGTGTCGTGGGTTTTGAACTAGGGTATCGTGGGTTTTGAACTAATGCTTTGTCTTGACGTTTTGAACTAGGGTGTCGTGGGTTTTGTGCTATGGTGTCGTGAGTTTTGAACTAATGCTTTGTCTTAACGTTTTGAATTAGGGTGTCGTGGGTTTTGAATTAGGGTGTTGTGTGTTTTCAACTAGGGTATCGAGGGTTTTGAACTAATGCTTGTCTTAACGTTTTGAACTAGGGTATCGTGTGTTTAAACTAGGGTATCGTGGGTTTTCAACTAATGCTTTGTCTTAACGTTTTGAACTAGGGTGTCGTGGGTTTTGAACTAATGTTTTGTCTTAACGTTTTGAAATAGGGTGTCGTGGGTTTTGAACTAGGGTGTCATGGGTTATCAACTAGGGTGTTGTGTGTTATTAACTAGGGTGTCGTAGGTTTTGAACTAATGCTTTGTCTTAACGTTTTGAACTAGGGTGTCATGGGTTTTCAACTAGGGTGTCGTGGGTTTTGAACTAATGCTTTGTCTTAACATTTTGAAATAGGGTGTCGTGGGTTTTGAACTAGGGTGTCATGGGTTTTCAACTAGGGTGTCGTGGGTTTTCAACTACTGCTTTGTCTTAACGTTTTGAACTAGGATGCCTTGGGTTTTGAACTATGGTGTCGTGAGTTTTGAACTAGGGTGTCGTGGGTTTTGAACTAGGGTGTCGTGGGTTTTGAACTAATGCTTTGTCTTGACGTTTTGAACTAGGGTGTTGTGGGTTTTGAACTAGGGTGTCGTGGGTTTTCAACTAGGGTGTCGTGGGTTTTGAACTAATGCTTTGTCTTAACGTTTTGAATTAGGGTGTCGTGGGTTTTGAACTAGAGTGTCGTGTGTTTTCAACTAGGGTGTCGTGGGTTTTGAACTAATGCTTTGTCTTAATGTTTTGAAATAGAGTGTCGTGGGTTTTCAACTAATGCTTTGTCTTAACGTTTTGAACTAGGGTGTCGTGGGTTTTGAACTAATGCTTTGTCTTAACGTTTTGAACTAGGGTGTCATGGGTTTTGAACTAATGCTTTGTCTTAACGTTTTGAACTAGGGTGTCATGGGTTTTGAATTAGGGTGTCGTGGGTTTTGAACTAGGGTGTCATGGGTTTTGAACTAGGGTGTCGTGGGTTTTGAACTAGGGTGTCATGGGTTTTGAACTAGGGTGTTGTGTGTTATCAACTAGGGTGTCGTGGATTTTGAACTAATGCTTTGTCTTAACGTTTTGAACTAGGGTGTCGTGGGTTTTCAACTAGGGTGTCATGGGTTTTCAACTAGGGTGTCATAGGTTTTGAACTAATGCTTTGTCTTAACGTTTTGAACTAGGGTGTCGTGGGTTTTGAACTAGGGTATCGTGTTTTCAACTAATGCTTTGTCTTAACGTTTTGAACTAGGGTGCTGTGGGTTTTAAACTAGGGTGTCGTGGATTTTCAACTAGGGTGTCGTGGGTTTTGAACTAGGGTGTCGTGGGTTTTGAACTAATGCTTTGTCTTGACGTTTTGAACTAGGATGTCGTGGGTTTTGAACTAGGGTGTCGTGGTTTTCAACTAGGGTGTCGTGGGTTTTGAACTAATGCTTTGTCTTAACGTTTTGAACTAGGGTGTCGTGGGTTTTGAATTAGGGTGTTGTGGGTTTTAAGCTAGGGTATCGTGGGTTTTGAACTAGTGCTTTATCTTAATGTTTTGAACTAGGGTGTCGTGGGTTTTGAACAGACAGAATGCTTCATCTGCTAGTCCCATTTGAGCACAGGCCTTCAGAACAGAAACAAATGTGTTGGAATTCAGGGTCTTGTTCTTCCTTATCATCAGCATGAAGAGCTCGAGAGCTCTAGATGGGTACCCATTTGCACATTGGTAGAGATCATTGAGGTCCAGGAAGCAGAGTTCCTTTCAGTCATCTGGTTGAAAGCGTTGATGGCTTGCGCAAGGCTCCCACAGTTAGAGTACATCTCGATGAGAGTATTGCTGATGTTGGGATTGGAGACTAGGCCTCTCTTTGTAATGTAGGTATGGGCTTGTATCCCTGCATTGAGTAGCGACGTACTTCCACAAGAGTTCAGAACAAAGCAAACTGTTGCATGATCGAGCTGCCCTTTGGAACGTTGGATCCTGTGGAAGAGCTTAAGAATTATTTCATCATCCTTTGCTTTAGCAAAGGCTTGAATTAACGAACCCATGAGATCTTATGTTCAAAAACCGTCGAGCATAACTCCAAAACTTGCTGGGGTTGGGCTAAACCAGAGTAGAGTTTAATGAGGCTGTTTACAACTGAAACGTTTGATTCATAACCGCTTCTGATTATGCTGCTGTGGATCTCTTTCCCACTTCTAAGACCTCCTGAAGCAGTGCAAGCTAGAAAGACGAAAGTATAGGTGAATTCGTTAGCTTTAACATGATCTAACATCGTCCTGAAGGACTGGAGAGCTTCCGCGAACCGACCATTCCAACAGTGCCAGCTATGAGGGCAGACCATGGCACGGTGGTCTGGTCCTTTGTCCCTTCGAACACCCTGAGGCATGCCTCTAGAGTCCCACACTTGGCATGCATATCATCAGTGAGCTGATCACATATGCATCTTGATGATGCCAAGTCACCTTCTTCAAACGTCGGAGAAGATGGACGTCCTTCTCCTCGCACCCCTGCAAGAAAAATCCCTAGAGACTTGTTGCTCCGGTAGGGATCCTTCAACGCTCAAATCAGTCACTTGGGATCAGACAAAGAACCGCTCAGCGGAAGGGAGCTGAGGCGGTTAGGGTTTTGCTAGGAGGAAGAAAGCTAGAAAACCAGAGTTCGGATCCCTACTTACAGGCACGTGCTTTTATACCTGTCCGAATATCCTATCTTACTGTTCCGAAAGATCGCCGTCATACCATCGCTGTGCGTGCCGAAGGCATCCCGTACTACCTGTCAACGTGATATCACACGTGTCTAACAGCTGCGATGGCATTCGGTGCGCGCCGTTGATTGATATGACCGCGCACAGTCGCAAGTGGTAGCGAATCGTACGCCGTAACGGAGCACGGCCATGCACTGGGACACGCAGTGCGCCATGCCGTTATGAGGCATGGCCCTCGATAACGGGGTGCAATCACGGGCGTACGGAGAATCACGTGGGCGCGCCATGTGGCCCGGAGCTGTCATTCCTTTCGACGGTTGAACTGCATGCTAATCGTTGATGATACCTACGTACCCCGAGACCGGAGGAGGATCTCAGGGTAGGGATATGGTGGTCCCACCCTGAGACCGGAAGGGGTCCTGGAGGTGGGATGATGCTGGTGCACCTCGAGACCGGAGGGGGTTTCGGGGTCAAGAGATGACGATCCAACCCCGAGACCGGAAGGGGTCCCGAGGGTGGGATGTGCCGGTGCACCCCGAGACCGGAGGGGGTCTCGGGGTCAGAGATGATGATCCCACCCCGAGACCGGAAGGGGTCCCGGGGGTGGGATGATGCCGGTACACCCCGAGACCGGAGGGGGTCTCGGGGTCAAGAGATGATGATCCCACCCCGAGATTGGAAGGGGTCCCGGGGGTGAGATGATGCTGGTGCAACCCGAGACTGGAGGGGGTCTCGGGGTCAAGAGATGATGATCCCACCTCGAGACCGGAAGGGGTCCCGGGGGTGGGATGATGCTGGGGCACCCCAAGACCGGAGGGGGTCTTGGGGTCAAGAGATGATGATCCCACCCCGAGACCGGAATGGGTCTCGGGGGTGGGATGATGCTGGGGCACCCCGAGACCGGAGGGGGTCTTGGGGTCAAGAGATGATGATCCCACCCCGAGATCGGAATGGGTCCCGGGGGTGGGATGATGCTGGGGCACCCCGAGACCGGAAGGGGTCTCGGGGTCAAGAGATGATGATTCCACCCCGAGACCGGAATGGGTTCCGGGGGTGGGATGATGCTGGGGCACCCCGAGACTGGAGGGGCCTCGGGGTCAAGAGATGATGATCCCACCCCGAGACCGGAATGGGTCCGGGGGTGGGATGATGCTGGGGCACCCCGAGACCGGAGGGGCCTCGGGGTCAAGAGATGATGATCCCACCCGAGATCGGAATGGATCCCGGGGGTGGGATGATGCTGGGGCACCCCGAGACCGGAGGGGGTCTCGGGGTCAAGAGATGAAGATCCCACCCCGAGACCGGAAGGGGTCTCGGGGGTGGGATGATGCTGGGGCACCCCGAGACCGGAGGGGGTCTCGGGGTCAAGAGATGATGATCCCACCCCGAGACCGGAATGGGTCCCGGGGGTGGGATGATGCAGGGGCACCCCGAGACCGGAGGGGGTCTCTGGGTCAAGAGATGATGATCCCACCCCGAGACCGGAATGGGTCTCGGGGGTGGGATGATGCTGGGGCACCCCGAGACCGGAGGGGGTCTCGGGGTCCGGGGGGGATGATGCTAGTGTACCCCGAGACCGGAGGGGGTCTCGGTGTCAAGAGATGATGATCCCACCCCGAGACCGAAAGGGGTCCCGGGGGTGGGATGATGCTGGTGCACCCCGAGACCGAAGGGGGTCTCGGGGTCAAGAGATGATGATCCCACCCCGAGACCGGAATGGGTCCCAGGGGTGGGATGATGCTGGGGCACCCCGAGACCGGAGGGGGTCTCGGGGTCAAGAGATAAAGATCCCACCCCGAGACCGGAAGGGGTCCCGGGGGTGGGATGATGCTGATGCACCTCGAGACCGGAGGGGTCTCGGGGTCAAGAGATGATGATCCCACCCCGAGACCGGAAGGGGTCCCGGGGATGATGATGCTGGTGCACCCTGAGACCGGATGGGGTCTCGGGGTCAAGAGATGATGATCCCATCCCGAGACCGGAAGGGGTCCCGGGGGTGGGATGATGCTGGTGCACCCCGAGACCGAAAGGGGTCCTGGGGGTGGGATGATCGGTGCACCCCGAGACCATAGGGAGTCTCGGGGTCAAGAGATGATGATCCCACCCCGAGACCGGAAGGGGTCCCGGGGGGATGATGCTAGTGCTCCCCGAGATCGGAGGCGGTCTCGGGGTCAAGAGATGATGATCCCACCCCGAGACCGGAAGGGGTCCTGGGGGTGGGATGATGCTGGTGCACCCCGAGACCGGAGGGGGTCTCGGGTCAAGAGATGATGATCCCACCCCAAGACCGGAAGGGGTCCAGGGGTGGGATGATGCTGGGCACCCCGAGACCGGAGGGGGTCTCGGGGTCAAGAGATGAAGATCCCACCCCAAGACCGGAAGGGGTCCCGGGGGTGGGATGATGCCGGTGCACCCCAAGATCGAGGGGGTCTCGGGGTCAAGAGATAATGATCCCACCCCGAGACCGGAAGGGGTCCCGGGGGGGATGATGCTGGTGCACCCCGAGACTGGAGGGGGTCTCGTGGTCGGAGATGGTGATCTTCGTTAGCCGCTGTTACCTTTTATTCTGATGACGCGGGATCAGTCATATCAGATGCCCCCTCACCCCTGAGGCGAAGCGGGTCCCACCGTTGAGGCGCAAGGGGTGTTCTCCACGTGGCTGATCCCTATCCACATCTTTTATGTGGACGGCCTGGGGAATGTAGGAAGGCGGCCCTCCGTACACTGTGCCCGCCACGATCGACTTCGAGAGAAAACTGGCCCTTCGAAGTCTGCGCGAAAAGCCGCATCATCATTACCTCTCATTACGGCGACGTCAGCAGGGTCCCATCATTGGCCGGAGGCATGCCGCACCACGCGCTGGGCATCCCTCGAGGCGAGCCAGCCTATGGTAGGGGGCCATGTGGCTGGCGAGACGAGGCGGGACGATTTGAAAACCCAATAAAGCCAAACGAGGGATTGAATCTGGCCATATCGCTTCCGTGGTCATCGTCTTCCTTTGTGCCTGTGCTCTGATCTCCCCTGCAACCTGAGAGCTCGTGCTTGGTTTCCTTTCTTCCAGGTCAGTTCTTTACCCATTCTAGACTTCTGTCCCTTTGCTCATGAGCTCGCCATCTTGGACCTCGGAGGACGGTTTGGAGAACCGTCCTCCTTCTGAGAGATACTGTACCTCTCCCGCACCTTCTCTTTCTCCTTCACTTGAGTGGTCCACTGATTCAGAGGACCGCGTCCCCCTGGCCCGGCGACGGGTCGTCGGCGGAGCCCCATCGAGGGGCCGCCGGTCGGAGGTCGGCACCTCCTCGATGGTGGAGGGGTCCTCGGAGGGGATTGCCTCCATGGTGACACATCTGGATTTGGAAAAATCCGGGCCCGTTACCAGATTCTCCGGGATGTTGAGCTTTTTCTGCCAACTCCCGATGATAGGGTCATCTCCTCCCGACCCGGTCGAGTGGCCCTTTATGAGATTTGCCTAAAGGCAGGTCTCCGTCCACCTTTTCCCCCTTTTTCATCAACCTTCTCAACTACTACTCCTTGACCCCATCTCAACTGGTCCGAACTCCTGCCGCGTTGTCAGCGCCTTTGTCATCCTTTGCCATCGTCTGGGTATCACCCCCCGAATCACTCTTTTTCGATCCTTCTACATCCTTCGGGCCCAGAAGGGTTGGTGGCTATTCCAGCCCCGACCCAATCGGGTCCTCAAACTTCTTCTTCCCTCTTCAATCAAGGGATGGAAATCCCGATTCTTTTTTGCAAACATTGACCAAGTTAGGCCCCGGTGGGGAGATCCCGACCTCCGAGGGAACGCGATCGCCATTCATCCTGGGGATCGGGAGGCGTTGGGTCAATTGCTGGCCGCCGAGATCCCTTGATACACCCTGCTATTGATGGAGGATAATCTCGAGTCGGCGGGTCTTATCTCCCACCGGGGTAAGCCATCTCCACCCTTAGCTAAAAAATTTGCTTCTCTTTTTCTTTCCCCTTTTTTTTATACTCAGACTGATATTGCGCAGCTATGAAGATACCGGCAGCGAAACTCCTGAGGGCCGCCTCTAAAAAGAGGGCCCGGGAAGGGCCACCTGGAGGTCAACAAGCTCCAGCTCCAAAGCGCCCGACGGCTTGAGCCTCCCCACCACCGGCACCGCAAGATTTCCGGCTACTCCAGAAGTCGATCTCACGGTCGACACTCCGCCAGAGATGGCGGCGACCGTGAGAGTCCCAGTTGAGGAGCCAGTCACGGAGGGGCCCACAGTGGCTGAAGAGCTTCCTGCTCTGGAGAACGACCCCGCCGGAGGCTGCCATGGATTGGGGCGAGGGGCCATCAGGTGCCGTGAGTCCACCCCCGAGAGGTCGCCTAGGAGCAGCCCGCGCACCGAGCCAGGGACTGCCGAGACGGCCGAGCGGAGTGGGGTCAAGCCCGGGCCGCCCGGGCCGCCCGAGACTCCTTAAACGATGGTCGCTGGGCTGAGCGGGTCCTTGCCCCGGTCTTTCTGCCCGAGATCCTGGAGGACCTTAGCCACCAAAAGGCGAGCGCATTCTTTCAGGATTCCTACGCGGCTGTCATCAGGGTAAGCGGTCTTTTCGCCCTTTGCCTTCATATCTTTTCCTTTTGCTAACCTGGAGCTTACGCATGCAGCTCGCACACTCCCTGAGGGCCGCCAGGGATGTAATTCATGGTGGGAAGGCCCTCCTGCGGGAGGCACAGAAAGAGGCTGAGGACGCTCAGCGCCGCGTGGAGGCGGCCGAAGAGGTGCTGGAGTTGGCTAGAAGCGCCTGGGCAAGTGAAATAAAGGCCGCTGAGAACCAGGTGGAGGTCGACGCCAACCGTGCGCGCGCGGCACTCCTCCAAATGACGAGGCCGAGAATGCTGTGATGGCCAGGGATCTACACATCTCTGAGCTAACCTTAGCCCTCCAGGAGGCCGAAGGTCGAGCGGTTGCGGCGGAAGAAGAGGCACGGGCGGCGAAGGAGGAAGCCAGCCAATCCGGAGAGGAGGCGAGCCGCACCCGGGAGGCTAAGAGGGTTGCAGCGGCAGCCCTCGCCGCGGAGAAGGCTCGGGCCGCTGGGATCATAGAAGAGTACAAGGCGTCTGAGCGCTTTACAGATGATTTGGCAGAAGCCTCGGCGGCAGTGTTCCTCGAAGGGTTCCAGCATGGGAAGGAGAAAGTGGCCAGGGATTTGAACATCCCCCAGGCCCTGGAAGTTGAGCTAGATCGTTTATCAGATTTGGCCCCCTCCGATGACGAGCCCGCGCCAGCAGAGCCGTGAGCTCGTACTTTTGTTTGTTTTTTTTTTTTGTTTCCTTTTTTTTTTGTAAGTCCGACGATGTCGGCATTTTGTAATCCCTTCCAATCAATGAGATAGTATTCTTCAAAATGCAGTCTATTTGTGACTTACCCTGAATCCGTTGGTTGACAACACGCGGCACCATGGTCCCATTAGTCCCGATAGCGTCAGGGGATAACTCTCAACTCGAACTATTCCGCCTTAGCCGTCTAGGACCGAAAATTGGGGCCAGGGAGGATAAGTTTCTTGGAGTTGAAACGTCGGTAGTTGGAGGTTAGGTAGGCGGGTTCCTCAAGACCATCGGCGCAACGCTTTGCCAGGAGTGTCGGGCCTTGTGCTAAGTAGGCCTGTGGCTTTTGGCGCCTGTGGGGGTTGGTCTTTATCTGACCGATGGGACTTTGTGTCGTCGGGTGTCGGACTCCATGCCTGGATGGCCCAAGGCTTTAGGTGCCGATGGGTGTCGGGCTTCATGCCTGGCTGGTGCAGGGCTTTAAGTGCCGACGGGTGTCGGGCTTCATGCCTGGCTAGCCCAAGGCTTTTTGTGCCGACCGGGGTCGGGCTTTATGCTTGGCTGGCCCAGGGCTTTGTGCCGACCGGGGTCGGGCTTTATGCCTGGCTGGCCCAGGGCTTTTGTGCCGACCGGGGTCGGGCTTTATGCCTGGCTGGCCCAGGGCTTTTGGTGCCGACGGGTGTCGGGCTTCATGCCTGGCTAGTGCAGGGCTTCAAGTGCTGATGGGTGTCGGGCTTCATGCCTGGCTGGTCCAGGGCTTTAGTGCCGATGGGTGTCAGGCTTTATGCCTGGCTAGCCAGGGCTTTTGTGCCGACTGGGGTCGAGCTTTATGCCTGGCTGGCCCAGGGATTTTTGTGCCGACCGGGGTCGGGCTTTATGCCTGGCTGGCCTAGGGCTTTTTGTGCCACCGCGTCGAGCTTTATGCCTGGCTGGTGCAGGGCTTCAGGTGCCGATGGGTGTCGGGCTTCATGCCTGGCTGGCCCAGGGCTTTTTGTGCCGACCGGGGTCGGGCTTTATGCCTGGCTGGTGCAGGGCTTCAGGTGCCGATGGGTGTCGGGCTTCATGCCTGGCTGGCCCAGGGCTTCAAGTGCCGACGGGTGTCGGGCTTCATGCCTGGCTGGCCCAGGGCTTTTTGTGCCGATGGGTGTCGGGCTTCATGCTTGGCTGGTGCAGGGCTTTAGGTACCGACGAGTGTTGGGCTTCATGCCTGGCTGGCCCAGGGCTTTTGTGCCGACCGGGGTCGGGCTTTATGCCTGGCTGGCCCAGGGCTTTTTGTGCCGATAGGTGTCGGGCTTCATGCCTGGCTGGTGCAGGGCTTTAGGTGTCGACGGGTGTCGGGCTTCATGCCTGGCTGGTGCAGGGCTTTAGGTGCCGACGGGTGTCGAGCTTTATGCCTGGCTGGCCCAGGGCTTTTTGTGAAAAGATCTCAGTAGCTAAAATCGAATCTTGTTAATATAGAATGAGGGGTGAAAACCCAAGTGAATACAGGAATGATACTTGACATGAGAGGAGGAATACATTACTGATAATACTGGCAAAGGTTATCTGCATTCCATATACTAAGGAGTGGCTTCCCATCAAGTTCCTCAATCTTGTAAGCTCCGTGGCGGAGTGTCTTGGCGATCCGGTAAGGTCCTTCCCAAATTGGAGCTAGCTTGTCTCCCTCTGCTAGCTTCGAGACCTCAGCTCATCGAAGGACTAGGTCTCCTGGCAGGAACGTCCTGGGGCGCACACGGGCGTTGTAATATTTAGCGGCCCATTGCCGGTAGACCGCCATCCGAAGTCGCGCTCGGTCTCGTACTTCCTCCACCAGGTCGAGGAACAGAAGGCCCTACCCCCCGGGGGTGCAGCGGCTCCGGAATACTGGCTGCGAGAGCCGGGGGGGCCTCCGCAGGTGGACCGGCCCCTTTGCGCTGCCCCCCAGCGCGACCGGCTGAAACTTCCTTCGTCCGGGTCGTCACCATGGCTTCAAGAGCTTGAAGAGAGGGAAAAGTAAGCTGCTGGTTCGATGTCTTTCTTTTCTTTCCCCCTACCTGGCGCGCCAACCTGATGACGCCAAGTCACCTTCTTCAAACGTCGGGGAAGACGGACGTCCTTCTCCTCGCACCCCTGCAAGAAAAGTCCCTGGAGACCGGTTGCTCCAATAGGGACCCTCTGACGCTCAAGTCAGTCACTTGGGATCAGACAAAGAACCGCTCAGCGGAAGGGAGCTGAGGCGGTTAGGGTCTTGCTAGGAGGAAGAAAGCTAGAAAATCAGAGTTCGGATCCCTACTTACAGTGCGGGCACATGCTTTTATACCTGTCTGAATATCCTATCTTACTGTTCCGAAAGATCGCCGTCGTACCATCACTATGCGTGCCGGAGGCATCCCGTACTACCTGTCAACGTGATATCACACGTGTCTTACAGCTGCGATGGCATTAGGTGCGCGCCGTTGTTTGATATGACCGCGCACAGTCGCAAGTGGTAGCAAATCGTACACCGTAACGAAGCACGGCCACGCGCAGGGACACGCAGTGCGCCATATGCCGTTATGAGGCATGGCCCTCCATAACGGGGTGCAATCATGGGCGTACAGAGAATCACATGGGCGCCATGTGGCCCAGAGCTGTCATTCCTTTCGACGGTTGAACTGCATGCTAATCGTTGATGATACCCGCATACCCCGAGACCGGAGGAGGATCTCGGGGTAGGGATATGGTGGTCCCATCCCGAGATCGAAAGGGGTCCCGGGGGTGGGATGATGCTGGTGCACCTCGAGACCGAAGGGGTCTCGGGGTCAAGAGATGACGATCCCACCCCGAGATTGGAAGGGGTCCCGGGGGTGGGATGATGCCGGTGTACCCCGAGACCGGCGGGGGTCTCGGGGTCAAGAGATGATGATCCCACCCCGAGACCGGAAGGGGTCCCGGGGGTGGGATGATGCCGGTACACCCCGAGACCGGAGGGGGTCTCGGGGTCAAGAGATGATGATCTCACCCCGAGACCGGAAGGGGTCCTGGGGGTGGGATGATGCCGGTGCACCCCGAGACCGGAGGGGGTCTCGGGGTCAAGAGATGATGATCCCACCCCGAGACCGGAAGGGGTCCCGGGGGTGGGATGATGCTGGGGCACCCCGAGACCGGAGGGGGTCTCGGGGTCAAGAGATGATGATCCCACCCCGAGACCGGAATGGGTCCCGGGGGTGGGATGATGCTGGGGCACCCCGAGACCGGAGGGGGTCTCGGGGTCAAGAGATGAAGATCCCACCCTGAGACCGGAAGGGGTCCCGGGGGTGGGATGATGCTGGGGCACCCCGAGACCGGAGGGGGTCTCGGGGTCAAGAGATGATGATCCCACCCCGAGACCGGAATGGGTCCCGAGGGTGTGATGATGCTGGGGCACCCTGAGACCGGAGGGGTCTCGGGGTCAAGAGATGATGATCCCACCCCGAGACCGGAATGGGTCCCGGGGTGGGATGATGCTGGGGCACCCCGAGACCGGAGGGGGTCTCGGGGTCAAGAGATGAAGATCCCACCCCGAGACCGGAAGGGGTCCCAGGGGTGGGATGATGCTGGGGCACCCCGAGACCGGAGGGGGTTCGGGGTCAAGAGATGATGATCCCACCCCGAGACCGGAATGGGTCCCGGGGGTGGGATGATGCTGGGGCACCCGAGACCGGAAGGGGTCCCGGGGGGGATGATGCTGGTGCACCCCGAGACCGGAGGGGGTCTCGAGGTCAAGAGATGATGATCCCACCCCGAGACCGGAAGGGGTCCCGGGGGTGGGATGATGCTGGTGTACCCGAGACTAGAGGGGGTTTCGGGGTCAAGAGATGATGATCCCACCCCAAGACCGGAATGGGTCCCGGGGTGGGATGATGCTGGGGCACCCCGAGACCGGAGGGGGTCTCGGGGTCAAGAGATGAAGATCCCACCCTGAGACCGGAAGGGGTCCCGGGGGTGGGATGATGCTGGTGCACCCCGAGACCGGAGGGGGTCTCGGGGTCAAGAGATGATGATCCCACCCTGAGACCGGAAGGGGTCCCGGGGGTGGGATGATGCTGGGGCACCCCGAGACCGGAGGGGTTCTCGGGGTCAAGAGATGAAGATCCCACCCCGAGACCGGAAGGGGTCCCGGGGGTGGGATGATGCCGGTGCACCCCGAGACTGGAGGGGGTCTCGGGGTCAAGAGATGATGATCCCATCCCGAGACCGGAAGGGGTCCGGGGGGGGGGATGATGCTGGTGTACCCTAGACCGAAGGGGGTCTCGGGGTCAAGAAATGATGATCCCACCCCGAGACCGGAAGGAGTTCCGGGGGTGGGATGATGCTGGTGCACCCTGAGACCGGAGGGGGTCTCGGGGTCAAGAGATGATGATCCCACCCCGAGACCGGAAGGGGTCTCGGGGGTGGGATGATGCTGGGGCACCCCGAGACCGGAGGGGGTCTCGGGGGTCAAGAGATGAAGATCTCACCCCAAGACCGGAAGGGGTCCCGGGGGTGGGATGATGCCGATGCACCCCGAGATCGGAGGGGGTCTCGAGGTTAAGATATGATGATCCCACCCTGAGACCGGAAGGGGTCCCAGGGGGGATGATGCTGGTGCACCCCGAGACCGAAGGGGGTCTCGGGTCGGAAGATGGTGATCTCCGTTAGCTGCTGTTACCTTTTTTCTGACGACGCGGGATCAGTCATATCACGTCTGACTTCATTATTTCACGTTTCATAATGCAAGCATGGATCATCTTTCCTGTTTCAAATTCCTTCTGCATAGCACAAAACTTCAGAATACTTGCTATAATGAACTCATGGAGTTCTGCTCCCGTGGACTGAAGGCGAATGAAGAGCCTATAAGGGACCGTGTTACCGTAGCAATATGATGTCTCATGGTCACTACATTTAATGTACATATCAAGAAGAGCACTGGATACATGGGTATCTGATTCAAAGCTAGCTCGGATAACATACCCATGAATTTCCTTACCGTGATTCAGAGCTTTCAGACTGGCGACTGCCTGAAGGGCGCTGTCTAAAGTGAATTCGTAGCAATCTAAACCTTCAACAATTAGCGTGCGAAATAGGATCAGGGCTTCTTCAACATAGAGATTGTGAGTGTAACAGGTGATGAGAGTATTCCAAGAAACCAAATCCCTTTCAAACATCTTATCAAAGGCCTGCCTAATCATGCCCAGTTCTCCAATTCTCCCATAGAATTCCATTAAAGAATTCTTCAAGAACGACACCATGGTTTAAAACCTACGACACCCTACTTGAAAACCCACGACACCCTAGTTCAAAATGTTAAGACAAAGCATTAGTTAAAAACCCATGACACTCTAGTTCAAAACCTACGACACCCTAATTCAAAACGTTAAGATAAAGCATTAGTCGAAAACCCATGACACCCTAGTTGAAAACCCACGACACCCTAGTTCAAAACCCACGACACCCTAGTTCAAAATGTTAAAACAAAGCATTAGTTCAAAACCCACGACACCCTAGTTGAAAACCCACTACACCTTAGTTCAAAACCCACGGCACCCTAGTTCAAAACGTTAAGATAAAGCACTAGTTCAAAACCTACGACACCCTAGTTGAAAACCCACGACACCCTAGTTCAAAACCGACGACACCCTAGTTCAAAACCCACGACACCCTAATTCAAAATGTTAAGATAAAGCATTAGTTCAAAACCCACGACACCCTAGTTGAAAACCCACGACACCCAAGTTCAAAACCTACAACATCCTATTCAAAACGTTAAGATAAAGCAATAGTTCAAAACCCACGACACCCTAGTTGAGAACCCATGACACCCTAGTTCAAAACCCACAACACCCTAATTCAAAACGTTAAGACAAAGCATTAGTTCAAAACCCACGACACCCTAGTTGAAAACGGACAACACCTTAGTTCAAAACCCACGACACCCTAGTTCAAAACGTTAAGACAAAGCATTAGTTGAAAACCCATGACACCCTAGTTCAAAACCCACGACACCCTAGTTCAAAACGTTAAGACAAAGCATTAGTTCAAAACCACGATACCCTAGTTGAAAACCCACGATACACTAGTTCAAAACCCACGACACCCTAGTTGAAAACACACGATACCCTAGTTCAAAACTTTAAGATAAAGCATTAGTTCAAAACCCACGACACCCTAGTTCAAAACCCACGACACCCTACTTCAAAACCTATGACACCCTAATTCAAAACGTTAAGACAAAGCATTAGTTCAAAACCCGCGACACCCTAATTGAAAACCCATGACACCTTAGTTCAAAACCCACGACACCCTAGTTCAAAACGTTAAGACAAAGCATTAGTTCAAAACCCATGACACCCTAGTTGAAAACCCACGACACCCTAGTTCAAAACCCACGACATCCTAGTTCAAAACGTTAAGACAAAGCATTAGTTCAAAACCCACAACACCCTAGTTGAAAACCCACAACACCCTAGTTCAAAACCCATGACACCCTAGTTCAAAACATTAAGACAAAGCATTAGTTCAAAACCCACGGCACCCTAGTTGAAAACCCACGACACCCTAATTCAAAACGTTAAGACAAAGCATTAGTTTAAAACCCACGACACCCTAGTTGAAAACCCACGACATCCTAGTTCAAAACCCACGACACCCTAGTTCAAAACCCACGATACCCTAGTTCAAAATGTTAAGACAAAGCATTAGTTGAAAACCCATGACACCCTAGTTCAAAACCCACGACACCCTAATTTATTTCTATTCGAACAGGTGTTTTCTTTGATGATAGGTATCTCATTTAAGATTAATTAAATCTCTTTGTACACCACCCCCGGTGCAGCAAGTCCTATGTGGGCTGCACCGCCCATTTTTACTGGTCCACATGGATCCCATGTGGCCTGACGCGATGGGACAGAATAGCAGGGGGATAATGTTACTTTTTGATCGTACATCATTAAAAGTCGTTCAGCCTTTCACCATTGGTGTGGAGACCAAAATGCCCTTTCCCTCCAGCCTACTTTAACCCACCATCTTATTTGGATTTGCTGATAGAAAACTCTTTCTGATTGTAAAATATTCTTTCTGTGGATGATGGTGCCGCGGAGCAGGAGTCTGGGGTTGAGGTTGTGGTTTATGAGCTTGACGATGGCTTTCAAGATCTCCTACCAGATATGATGGCGGGTAGAAGTAGGCCTGCATGAGGGTGTTAGTTTGGACCAGCATCACCGCATTGGCGTACCTTGATGGAAGGGGCTCGGTGCGATGACATGGCATTCAGGAACTGGATGGTTTCGTCTGGAGATCAATGGTCTTTTTGGTGCAGTGATAGCTTTGGAGGATTCATCAGCTTTGGTGCTATTCATCAGCTTTGCTTCATCTGTGTTCCTTAAACTCCAACTTCTTAACAGCTTTGCTGCTCAAAAAACATTAGTTCAACTAGGGTGTCGTGGGTTTTGAACTAGGATGTCGAGGGTTTTTAACTAGGGTGTCATGGGTTTTGAACTAGGGTGTCGTGGGTTTTCAACTAGGGTATCGTGGGTTTTGAACTAATGCTTTGTCTTAACGTTTTGAACTAGGGTGTCGTGGGTTTTGAACTAATGCTTTGTCTTAACGTTTTGAACTAGGTGTCGTGGGCTTTGAACTAGGATATCGTCGGTTTTCAACTAGGGTATCGTGGGTTTTGAACAAATGCTTTATCTTAACGTTTTGAACTAGGGTGTCGTGGGTTTTGAACTAGGGTGTCATCGGTTTTCAACTAGGGTGTCATGGGTTTTGAACTAATGCTTTGTCTTAACATTTTGAACTAGGGTGTCGTGGGTTTTCAACTAGGGTATAGTGGGTTTTGAACTAATGCTTTGTCTTAACGTTTTGAACAAGGGTGTCATGGGTTTTGAACTAGGGTGTCGTGGGTTTTCAACTAGGGTATGTGGGTTTTAAACTAATGCTTTGTCTTAACGTTTTGAACTAGGGTGTCGTGGGTTTTGAACTAGGGTGTCATGGGTTTTCAATTAGGGTGTCATGGGTTTTGAACTAATGCTTTGTCTTAACGTTTTGAACTAGGGTGTCGTGGGTTTTGAACTAGGTGTGTGTGTTTTCAACTAGGGTGTCGTGGGTTTTGAGCTAATGCTTTGTCTTAACGTTTTGAACTAGGGTGTCGTGAGTTTTCAACTAGGGTGTCGTGGGTTTTGAACTAATGCTTTGTCTTAACGTTTTGAACTAGGGTGTTGTGGGTTTTGAACTAATGCTTTGTCTTAATGTTTTGAAACGTTTTGAACTAGGGTGTCGTGGGTTTTGAACTAGGGTGTCGTGGGTTTTGAACTAATGCTTTGTCTTAACGTTTTGAACTAGGGTGTCATGGGTTTTGAACTAGGGTGTCGTGGGTTTTCAATTGGTATCGTGGGTTTTGAACTAATGCTTTGTCTTAACATTTTGAAATAGGGTGTCGTGGGTTTTGAACTAGGGTGTCGTGGGTTTGGGTTTTGAACTAGGGTGTCGTGGGTTCAAAACCCATGACACCCTAGTTCAAAATGTTAAGACAAAGCATTAGTTCAAAACCCACGACACCCTAGTTGAAAACCGATGACACCCTAGTTCAAAACCCATGACACCCTAGTTCAAAACGTTAAGACAAAGCATTTGTTCAAAACCCACGACACCCTAGTTGAAAACCCATGACACCCTAGTTCAAAACCCATGACATCCTAGTTCAAAACGTTAAGACAAAGCATTAGTTCAAAACCCACGACACCCTAGTTCAAAACCCACGACACCCTAGTTCAAAACGTTAAGACAAAGCATTAGTTCAAAACCCACGACACCCGAGTTGAAAACCTACGTCACCCTAGTTCAAAACGTTAAGACAAAGCATTAGTTCAAAACCCACGACACCCTAGTTGAAAACCCACGACACCCTAGTTCAAAACTACGACACCCTAGTTCAAAACGTTAAGACAAAGCATTAGTTCAAAACCTACGACACCCTAGTTCAAAACCCACGACACCCTTGTTCAAAACGTTAAGACAAAGCATTAGTTCAAAACCCATGACCTAGTTGAAAACCCACGACACCCCAGTTCAAAACCCACGACACCCTATTTCAAAACGTTAAGACAAAGCATTAGTTCAAAACCCACGATACCTAGTTGAAAACCCACGACACCCTAGTTCAAAACGTTAAGACAAAGCATTAGTTCAAAACCCACGACACCCTAGTTGAAAACACAGACACCCTAGTTCAAAACTCACGACCCTAAAACCCGTTCAAAACCCACGACACCCTAGTTCAAAACCCACACCCTAGTTCAAAACGTTAAGACAATGCATTAGTTTAAAACCCACGACACCCTAGTTTAAAACCCATGACACCCTAGTTGAAAACCCTCGACATCCTAGTTCAAAGCCCACGACACCCTAGTTTAAAACCCACGACATCCTAGTTGAACTAATGCTTTTTGAGCAGCAAAGCTGTTAAGAAGTTGGAGTTTAAGGAACACAGATGAAGCAAAGCTGATGAATCATCAAAAGCTAGCACCGAAGCTGATGAATCCTCCAAAGCTATCGCCGCACCAAAAAGACCATTGATCTCCAGACGAAACCATCCAGTTCCTGAATGCCGATGTCATCGGCACCGAGCCCCTTCCATCAAGGTACGCCAAGGCGGTGATGCTGGTCCAAACTAACACCCTCATGCAGGCCTACTTTTACCCGCCATCTTATCTGGTAGGAGATCCTGAAAGCCATCGTCAAGCTCATAAACCACAACCTCAACCCCAGACTCCTGCTCTGCGGCACCATCATCCATAGGAAGAATGTTTTACAATTAGAAAGAGTTTTCTATCAGCAAAATCCAAATAAGATGGCTGGTTGAAGTAGGCTGGAGGGAAAGGGTATTTTCGTCTCCACACCAAGTGAAAGGCTGAACGACTTTTAATGGATGTATGATTAAAAAGTAACATTATCCCCCTGCTATTCTGTCCCATCGCGTCAGGCCACATGGGATCCATGTAGATCAATAAAAATGAGCGGTGTAGCCCACGTAGGACATGCTTTAAAAATTGCATATCTTTTCAAAAATTTGCCCAAATAGATAATAGAGGTGAAAACTTACTCCCTTAATATTTCACCTTTTGGGGATGTGCAGTATGGGGCCAACTTAATATTATAATATCATAGATAAGAAGGTCATTCTTAATGTTATATATTATTTTAATATATATTAAATCAATATTTTATTATACGTAATAAATAAGATATATAATATAATATAAAATTCTCTGTATTTGAGAGAAAGTAGAGTAAATGGCATGGAAAATTTGATGAACTAATTTCATGGTGATACATAGCATAAATAGATACCCACAAGAGAAACATAATTAGAATATTTACATGATTAGAGCCATCCTATTCTGATTAGAGCTTTTTATTCATTAGATTAATTCTATAAAAAATTAGCTAAGCCGTCCTGTTTTCTTAGAAGGCCTAATCCTATAAGAGACTTAGCTAATTTATTCCTATTCGGACAGGAGTTTTCTTTGATGATAGGTATCTCATTTAAGATTAATTAAATCTCTTTATACAAGATAAATATAATGTTAGATTAACCCTTTAATAATAAAAATTTTTTTCTTTAATGTAAGATTTTACAAAGCGAAGAGTAGTTCTTTTCTTCAATCTAGCCTCAAAAGGTGAAGGGCCACCCAATTTTCTGCGTGTCCAAAGATGAAGGGTTACCGGTTAATGGTCTGAAAGATTAAGCCATTAGCATTAAGCTGAGGTATTAAGAGAAATTAAAGACATTAATTGGTGTTTGATGGACATACTAATTGATCGTTATATATATATAAATAATTAGTCCTTTCTCTACCTAAGGAAGTAAGCAAGAATCCATCGTTCTCTCCTACAAAAGGAATGAGGCTAAGGGAGAGAAAGGCTATGTGAAGACATTCTAAGGCTCAAGTCTACATATTGTAATGATGAACTCCGCATCCGCATCAGGTAAATAATATTATGATGAATTCCGCATCAGGTAAGTATGTTATTTTATATGTTCAGGTAAGTATATTATTTTATATGTAACAAATTATTTATTGAAGATCCTATATATGCTCACAAGTGGTATCAGAGCCTAGGTTCTAAAATAAATAATTTGTTTGTATATTATGATTGATTAATTTTTCATCAGCATGAATTGATGATGAATATTTAATTTTTAAGTTATGATTAGTTGTATTATTGGCCATTAATCTATGCTATGAAAAGGTTCATCGCCAGGAGAACCTTGGCTGATCCTGTTACAAATTAATGGCATGCATAGATAAGATCATTGTATTATACTAGTATGTATGACAAAACTGATATTTATAGATTGATAATCTATGAAGGTTAATGTCAGCTAATGCATGCAATAATGTTATTATATTTGTCATTATCAAAATTGAATGTTAGATTTTTTTTTATAATACTAGTATTATTGTTTAGTTATATGATATTAAGATAAATTAGTTAGTTAGTCACCAAAGTGGCCAAACTAATTTATATCCAGTCATATAATTTATGAGATTTTTTTTATAATATTAGTATTATTGCTTAGTTATATGACATTAAGATAAATTAGTTAGTTAGTCACCAAAGTGGCCAAACTAATTTATATTTAGTCATATAATTTATAAAATTTTAGGTATATGATATTAAGATAAATTAGTTAGCTAGTCACAAAGTGATCAAACTAATTTATATTCGGTCATATAATTTATGAGAATTTTGATATTAGCATTGTTGTATAGCTATATGACATTAAGAATAAATTAGTTAGTTAGTCACCAAAGTGGCCAAACTAATTTATATTTAGTTATATAATTCATGAAATTTTAATAATATGACATCAAGATTAAATTAGTTAGTTAGTCACCAAAGTGGCCAAACTAATTTATATTCAGTCATACAATTATGAAATTTTATAGAATGCTGTTAATGATTTGTTGGTTGATAGAAATTAAGAATTCACCCAAAGGTGGATTAATATTCTATAACTAACAAACTGAAGAAGAAAATCTAATATTCTCTTATCTAATATAATATGGATATCCAAAGATACTGTATATATTTGATAAGATTTATTAATTTCTTTAAAAGTTTAAAAATATTCTAATTATATATATATATTGTTGTATTTATCCAAAGAAATCTACAATATATTTTGTGTTTAATTATCTGAATTTGAATATTTATGGTGAGCATTTATTTTTTAGCTGTTTCTCTCCATTCACATGCTTCTGCTGTTACTATCTTTAATGGCTTAAACTTCTCTGAATGACGTGAACAAGTCAATTTCCATTTAGGTGTCTTGGATCTTGACTTGGCACTATTAGAAGAAAAGCCTACTGACAGAGAAGTTAAAACATAAAGCATGGGACAGATCTAATAGATTATGTCTAAGTTTCATGCGAATGACAATAGCCAACAATATTAAATCAACTCTTCCAGAAAGTGTAACAGCTAAAGAATATCTTAAGCTTGTGGAAGAGCTTTCGTTCCGCTGATAAGTCACTTGCAGGACACTGATGGCTGAACTCACGACCATGAAATATGATGGGTCACAAGTATGCAGCAACATGTCCTAGATATGACTAATATTGCAGCAAGACTTAAGACCCTAGGAATGGTTGCGGATGACTCCTTTCTGGTACAATTTATTATGAACTCGTTACCTCAAGAGTATGGGCCTTTTCAAATTAACTATAACACTATTAAAGATAAATGGGATGTTAATGAATTGGCCAGTAAGCTTACTCAAGAGGAAAGGAGATTGAAAGCACAAGGGAATCACTCCATAAACCTAATGGGTCAAGGAGCTGGTAAAGTTATCAAGCCAAAATCCAAGAAATTTAAGAAGAAAGCATCCACTAAAGTATTACAGGTTGCTGATAATGATAAGAAGGAAAGAAAGAAAGATAAATGTCACTTTTGTAAGAAAGAAGGACATTATCAGAAAGATTGTTTGAAATGGAAAGCTTGGTTCGAAAAGAAAGGTATCTTTCATTATGCTTCTCCAATTTATGAATCAAACTTATCTGAAGTTCCTTCTAACACTTGGTGGTTGGATTCTGGTGCCACTACTCATGCTTCCAATGTAATGCAGGAATTCCTTACAATCCAGAACATAAACCCAAATGAGAACTTCTTGTTCATGGGAACCGATAGAAGGCCCCAATTGAAGGCATAGGGACTTATCGTCTTACTTTAGATACTGGGCATCACTGAATCTACTGCAAACTCTCTATGTTCCTTCACTTTCTAGAAATTTAGTTTTTGTTTCGAAACTTGATGTTAATGGGTTTAGTTTTAAGATTGGAAAAGGATGTTTCAATTTATTTAAAAAGATGGTTCCTTTATTGGTTCTGGAATTCTTATGGATGAATTATAAATTGAAACTTGATGATAAATTTCTGCATCCATGATGTGTGTCCATCAAAATATTGGAATTAAGCGTAGTATGGCTAATGACAACTCTGCTTTCTTGTGGCATAAATTTGGGTCATATATCCAAAGAACGACTACAAAGATTAGTAAAGAATGAGATTTTACCAAATCTAGATTTTACTGATCTTGGTTTATGTGTGGATTGCATTAAGGGAAAGCAAACCAAACATAACAAGAAAGGAGCTACAAGAAGTACTCAGCTTCTTGAAATTATACACACTGATGTATGTGGACCTTTTGACACTTCATCCTTTGGTGGAGAAAAGTTCTTTATCACCTTTATAGATGATTTTTTCATTATGGATATGTCTATTTGCTTAAGGAGAAATCTCAAGCAGTAAATGCTCTTGAGATATTTACTAAAGAGGTTGAAAGACAATTAGACAGAAAAGTGAAAATAGTAAGATTTGATAGAGGTGGTGAGTATTATGGAAGGTACAATAAATCAGGGCAAAATCCAGGTCCATTTGCAAAATTCCTCGAAAGACATGGCATATGTGCACAGTATACTATGCCAGGCACACCTCAACAAAATGGTGTGGCAGAAAGGCGAAAAAGAACATTAACGGATATGGTTAGGAGTATGATGAGTAATTCCTCATTACCAAAATCCTTGTGGACGTATGCTCTTAGAACTGCAGTATATTTACTGAATAGGATTCCTAGTAAGGCAGTTTCTAAAACTCCTTTTGAGTTATGGACTGGAAGGAAACCTAGTTTAAGACACCTGCATATTTGGGGTTGTCCAGTAGAAGCACGACTGTATAATCCACATAAAAAGAAATTGGATTCTCGAACTATCAGTGGTTACTTTATAGGTTACCCAGAGAAATCCAAAGGGTACAGGTTTTATTATCCAAACCATAGTTCTAGAATTATTGAGACAGGCAATGCCAAATTTATTGAGAATGGTGAGGTTTGTGGGAGTGCTGACAAACAGATTGTGGATATCAATGAAGTAAGGGCTAATGTTTCATTACCCATAAATGTTTCTGAACCTACAATCATTCCATACATTGTTCCAGAATTACAAAAACAAAACAATAATGAACAATGTTTGAATGAAAAAGTACCCCATGAAGAGTCTAACCTACCAATAGCTAACAAAAATGAACCATTTGGAATAGCATTAAGTAAACTGTAAGGATATAGAAATCAGCTATTTCAGATGATTATTTGGTTTATTTGCAAGAGTCAGATTTTGATTGTGGCATTTATGAAGATCTGTTTCATTTCACAAGCCATTAACAGTGATAAGTTTGATAAATGGATTAATGCTATGAAAGATGAATTAAAATCCATGGCTGAAAACAATATATGGATCTTATCGAATTGCCAGAAGGTTCTAAACAAGTTGGATGTAAATGGGTTTTTAAAATCAAATGTGACTTGAATGGCAATATCGAACGTTTTAAAGCTAGACTTGTTGCCAAGGGTTATACTCAGAAGGATGTCATTGATTATAAAGAGACATTTTCACCCATTTCAAAGAAAGATTCATTAAGAATCATTATGGCTTTGGTAGCTCAATATGATTTAGAGTTACATCAAATGGATGTGAAAACAGCCTTTCTTAATGGGGATATAGAGGAAGAAATTTATATGGATCAACCTGAAGGTTTTTCCATGGAAGAAAAAGATCATATGGTGTGTAAACTTAAGAAATCAATATATGGACTTAAACAAGCTTCAGACAATGGTATATTAAGTTCAATGATACTATTACATCTTTTGGTTTTCATGAAATTATCGTTGATCGATGCATTTACCGAAAGATTTGTGGAAGTAAGTTTATATTTTTGGTTCTATATGTTGATGATATTTTGCTTGCTGCTAATGATTTAGGTATCTTGTATGAGACTAAAAATTTTCTCTCTAAGAATTTTGAGATGAAAGATATGGGAGAGGCATCTTATGTGATAGGAATTTTATTCAGAAAGAGATCGCATGGATTGTTAGGGTTGTCTCAGAAAACTTATATCGAGAAAATTCTTGAGAAATTTAATATGAACAACTGTTCAACAGGAATTATCCCAATATAAAAAGGGATAAATTTAGTCTAATGCAATGTCCAAAAATGATGTGGAACGTAAGCAAATGGAATCTATTCCATATGCTTAAGTTGTGGGTAGCTTGATGTATTTGCAAACTTGCACAAGACCAGATATCAGCTTCGCGGTTGGGATGTTGGGCCGCTATCAGAGTAATCCTGGTATTGACCATTGGAAAGCTGCAAAGAAAGTGATGAGATATCTTCAAGGAACTAAGGATTATATGCTCACATTTAGAAGATCTGATCAGTTGGAAGTGATTGGATATTCAGATTCAGATTTTGCTGGTTGTGTTGACAG
>UESW01003095.1:33436-75825 GCA_900491605.1 Calamus simplicifolius | reverse complement strand
GGAAACCGGTTCCTCCAGTATGCGGTGTAGGGAGGACGAGGCGCCGGCTGATGGTTGATCTTCTTGGCGAGCTCGTCGAGGCGCCGGTTGTACTCCTCCAAGCGTTCCTCCGCCTGGCGGTTGATCGTCGGGGCCCTCCGAGATGGCTCGGAGGAAGAAGAAGAAGAGGAGGCAGAAGGAGATGGAGACGGACGTCGGGACTTTCGCCTGGTTTCCTCGTGATGATGTGGCTTGGGGGAAACTCGTTGGGGCCGTAGTCAAGGGATCGCGACCGCTTGGAGGGCCCGCGTCGAGGCTTCCTAGGGGAAGCTTGACGTCGGCCGGTCTCTCGCCGACCGGCCTCTCACCGGGGGGAGCCTCCCCTCGCCGACTGTTGACTGGCGAGGGGAGCAGTTTGATGCTAGTGGCCATGGACTGTTGTTGCTGGAGCCCGTGGATCATGGCGGTGAGATTCTGGACTTGCTAGGAAAGAGTCGCCAGCCACTCCGCTGTTTGGACAGCGGCGTCCGGCGGCGGGCAACCGGAGGGTCGGCAGTAGGGGGATTGGCCTCCTGCTGTCTAGTTGGCGGGGGAAACCCCGCTGGGCAGCTGATGGAGGCGTCCTAAGCTCGGGTCACCACCATGGCTTCTGGAAGAAGAGGGGGGACGAAAGATGTAGCTCAGGGAGAACGTTTGCTACTTTTTCTTATTCCCCCTACCTGGCGCGCCAATCTGATGACGCTCGATCACCTCTCCTGGACGTCGGGAATGGAGGCGCTCCTCGAATCCTCACTTCGCGGGGTGCCTGCAAAGAAGTCCCGGGACCGGAGGGGGTCTCCGGCGGGACCCTCCGATGGCCAAGTTAGTGACTGAGGTCACAGCTGAAGAAGGAGCTCAGAGAGCTCTTGAGAAGGGAGAGATCTCGAAGAATTGGATTGTTCTTCTGAGAGTTAGGGCATCAAGTGTGTAAACTTGCGTTACCTGGTTCTCTACGTGATTCACCCTTTTATAGGGGTTGACGCTGGCACGATCACGTGGGTTTTCGTGAAGTCAGAATGTCTGCTGAGCCGTTGCGTGAATCTGGGCTGGTTGGTGGGTTAAGTCCCGTCAGTTGTTGGGTAGGTAGGTTCTGTCCCATCAACGACGTTACCGGTGGGTTGTTGGATCCGGCGATGTCAGGCAGCGCGCGTCAGAGATGGCGCCCAGAACTGATAGTGCCATGCTGGGGCTGATCTGGGAATGCGCCGGGGCCGCCTGGCTTGGAGAGGCCGGGGGCCGCTTGGAGAGGCGGGGCCGCCTAACTTTGAAGGTGTCGGCCTTTGGGTCGTCGGTCTTTGGTGTCGGCCTTTGGCCAGCGCTGAGGCCGACGCTGGAGGCCATTGCTGGCGGCCGACGCTGGAGGCCGGCGCTGGAGGCCGGCGCTGGCGGCCGTCGCTGGAGGCCGTCGCTGGAGGCCGACGCTGGCGGCTGGCGCTTGAGTCTGTCAGCCTTTATCCAGCGCTGGAGGCTGGCGCTGGAGGCCGACCTGGAGGCTATCGCTGGCGGCCGTCGCTGAGGCCGTCGCTGGCGCCGTCGCTGGAGGCCGACGATGGCGGCTGGGCTGGAGTCTGTCAGCCTTTGGCCAGTGCTTGAGGCTGGCCGACGCTGGAGGCCGTCGCTGGCGGCCATCGCGGGAGGCCGACGCTGGCAGCTGGCGCTGGAGTCTGTCGGCCTTTGGCCAGCGCTGGAGGCTGGCGCTGGAGGCCGACGATGGCGGCCGTCGCTGGAGGTCGACGCTGGCGGCTGATGCTGGAGTCTGTCGGCGTTTGGCCAGCGCTGGAGGCTGGCGGTGGAGGTCGATGCTGGCGGCTGGCACTGGAGGCCGGCGCTGGAGGCCGACGCTGGAGGCTGTCAGCCTTTGAGGCGTCCAAAAATTTATTTTTTATGGGGTCAACCGGCTCCATCACTGACCCGTTGAGATAGGTAACGACAGATAAATCTATCTTATTTTAAAGATAATAACAAAGCCAGACCAAGAAGTTGTTTTTTCTTAATAAAAAAGTGCGCTTAAATGCGCTGGCCTATATAGGCTATGGAGGCCCATCTTTGAAAGAATGATACGGATGTTCTTTCTGTGTTTTATCCGTAAAAATATTCGAAGAGATATTAGGTAGAAGAGAGCTATTGCACCGGATATAATTATTTTAAAATCTTATTTTTTATTAATGAAACTCTATCTCTTCGTAGGATATTAAGAAAAGCTTTCTTTTATTAGCTAAGTATATACTTATTGTACAACCCATAATTTTAACCATTCTAGGATTCCTTGCTGTCTTTACATGACATCGTCACATTTTCATCTTTTGTAAGCTTTTATCTTCAAATTTTGTTAAAATCAACTTTGATGATAATATAAAGAACAGATTTGCAAGAATGACCTATATTATTTATGGGTCGATAGAGCTAGTTAGCGGTAAGTGGATTCGGCCTTTTAGACTCGCTTGTCTTACTGATCGAGCTTTATGCAGGATGGGCAGGCATTTTCCTACGTCACTCACATTCTTGAAGCTCATAGTCTCATTATTGAGAAATATTATCTCACTGTCATTCAATAGATCAGATAGAATCCGTACGATCACTTACTAATTAACCCATTGATTAAGACATTTAGTTTATCTTTCAGGATGCAATAGGATTCAGATTCAATATGTCTATCGAAAAGCTAACTGACGGCTTACTGGTTGTAGCTTCAGTGATCCATCACTTTGGATTTTAAAATTAAAAGTAAGAACATCCATGCCTTATTGTACTTAAATAAAATTTATTTTCTGATCAAAATTGACTTGCGCTAGAGTGGTGTAATCACCACTTGTATCAAAAAATAAAAAAAATAAAACAGCCCTATCTTCTTGTGGTTTTAATGTTCAGAGAGGCGTGTCACTATTGTGGGCCTATCTGCTTGTGGTTTTGCTGCATTTGGTGGCTGTAATGTAGTCCATAGCCCTGGCTATATGATTATTTGTTGAGTTATTCTTAAGTAAATCTGATATGCTATATATTTTGTAGATGGGATGAATCGACACACATATTGCTAAGAGCCACAACAATTATAGACCTGATCAATTAACGCTCACATATTTATGGGAGCCACGATAACGTGTGGATGTGTGGTAGACCACGCAAGAGTGGCTTGTCTTTGGGCCCTCATTCGTTCCTGTTCACGCTCAATCGTTTTCTAAGGAGAAAATTCTTGTTGCACTGTCGTACAAAACAAATGTACCGCGTACGTTGATTGACGCATAATGCACATGCGCACATATGAATGATAAAATATTTTTAAGTTCTATAAATATATATGAATATATGCGTAGCGTGTCAATCACCGCATCACAGCAGTATAGTTTTCACTCGTCTTCTATTCCTATTTAATATATGTATAGAAAAACTAAAAGATATTTACAGAAAATTAATAGTCAATTACAAAGTACTAAGAGTCAATTTTAAATTTCTGAACCATCTTATATTTTCAAAATGACTCTTCCTTTCTCCCATATGACATTAAGATAAATAGTTAGTTAGTCACCAAAGTGGCCAAACTAATTTATCCAGTCATATAATTTATGAGATTTTTTTTATAATATTAGTATTATTGCTTAGTTATATGACATTAAGATAAATTAGTTAGTTAGTCACCAAAGTGCCAAACTAATTTATATTTAGTCATATAATTTATGAAATTTTAGGTATATGACATTAAGATAAATTAGTTAGCTAGTACCAAAGTGGTCAAACTAATTTATATTCGGTCATATAATTTATGAGAATTTTGATATTAGCATTGTTGTATAGCTATATGACATTAAGAATAAATTAGTTAGTTAGTCACCAAAGTGGCCAAACTAATTTATATTTAGTCATATAATTCATGAAATTTTAATAATATGACATCAAGATTAAATTAGTTAGTTAGTCACCAAAGTGGCCAAACTAATTTATATTCAGTCATACAATTTATGAAATTTTATAGAATGCTGTTAATGATTTATTGGTTGATAGAAATTAAGAATTCACCCAAAGGTGGATTAATATTCTATAACTAACAAACCTGAAGAAGAAAATCTAATATTCTCTTATCTAATATAATATGGATATCCAAAGATACTGTATATATTTGATAAGATTTATTAATTTCTTTAAAAGTTTAAATGGCATTCTTATGATATATATATTGTTGTATTTATCCAAAGAAAATCTCAATATATTTTGTGTTTAATTATCTGAATTTAAATATTTATGGTGAGCATTATATTTTTTCAGCTGTTTCTCTCCATTCACATGCTTCTGCTGTTACTATCTTTAATGGCTTAAACTTCTCTGAATGATGTGAACAAGTCAATTTCCATTTAGGTGTCTTG
Organism: Calamus simplicifolius; assembly: GCA_900491605.1. Taxonomy (NCBI): domain Eukaryota; kingdom Viridiplantae; phylum Streptophyta; class Magnoliopsida; order Arecales; family Arecaceae; genus Calamus; species Calamus simplicifolius. Next base: position 71,452 of record UESW01003095.1, on the reverse strand, counting down.
GATCTTGACTTGGCACTATTAGAAGAAAAGCCTACTGACATTACATATACAGCAGTGAGGTAGAGAAGTTAAAAGATAAAGCATGGGACAGATCTAATAGATTATGTCTAAGTTTCATGCGAATGACAATAGCCAACAATATTAAATCAACTCTTCAGAAAGTGTAACAGCTAAAGAATATCTTAAGCTTGTGGAAGAGCACTTTCGTTCCGCTGATAAGTCACTTGCAGGGACACTGATGGCTGAACTCACGACCATGAAATATGATGGGTCACGAAGTATGCAACAACATGTCCTAGATATGACTAATATTGCAGCAAGACTTAAGACCCTATGAATGGTTGCGGATGACTCCTTTCTGGTACAATTTATTATGAACTCGTTACCTCAAGAGTATGGGCCTTTTCAAATTAACTATAACACTATTAAAGATAAAAGGGATGTTAATGAATTGGCCAGTAAGCTTACTCAAGAGGAAAGGAGATTGAAAGCACAAGGGAATCACTCCATAAACCTAATGGGTCAAGGAGCTGGTAAAGTTATCAAGCCAAATCCAAGAAATTTAAGAAGAAAGCATCCACTAAAGTATCACAGGTTGCTGATAATGATAAGAAGGAAAGAAAGAAAGATAAATGTCACTTTTGTAAGAAAGAAGGATATTATCAGAAAGATTGTTTGAACGGAAAGCTTGGTTCGAAAAGCAAGGTATCTTTCATTATGCTTCTCCAATTTATGAATCAAACTTATCTGAAGTTCCTTCAACACTTGGTGGTTGGATTCTGGTGCCACTACTCATGCTTCCAATGTAATGCAGGAATTCCTTACAATCAGAACATAAACCCAAATGAGAACTTCTTGTTCATGGGGAACCGATAGAAGGCCCAATTGAAGGCATAGGGACTTATCGTCTTACTTTAGATACTGGGCATCACCTGAATCTATTACAAACTCTCTATGTTCCTTCACTTTCTAGAAATTTAGTTTTTGTTTCGAAACTTGATGTTAATGGGTTTAGTTTTAAGATTGGAAAAGGATGTTTCAGTTTATTTAATAAAGATGGTTCCTTTATTGGTTCTGGAATTCTTATGGATGAATTATATAAATTGAAACTTGATGATGAATTTTCTGCATCCATGATGTGTGTCCATCAAAATATTGGAATTAAGCGTAGTATGGCTAATGACAACTCTGCTTTCTTGTGGCATAAACGTTTGGGTCATATATCCAAAGAATGGCTACAAAGATTAGTAAAGAATGAGATTTTACCAAATCTAGATTTTACTGATCTTGGTTTATGTGTGGATTGCATTAAGGGAAAGCAAACCAAACATAACAAGAAAGGAGCTACAAGAAGTACTCAGCTTCTTGAAATTATACACATTGATGTATGTGGACCTTTTGACACTTCATCCTTTGGTGGAGAAAAGTTCTTATCACCTTTATAGATGATTTTTCTCATTATGGATATGTCTATTTGCTTAAGGAGAAATCTTAAGCAGTAAATGCTCTTGAGATATTTACTAAAGAGGTTGAAAGATAATTAGACAGAAAAGTGAAAATAGTAAGATCTGATAGAGATGGTGAGTATTATGGAAGGTACAATGAATCAGGGTAAAATCCAGGTCCATTTGCAAAATTCCTCGAAAGACATGGCATATGTGCACAGTATACTATGCCAGGCACACCTCAACAAAATTGTGTGGTAGAAAGGCGAAATAGAACATTAATGGATATGGTTAGGAGTATGATGAGTAATTCCTCATTACCAAAATCCTTGTGGACGTATACTCTTAGAACTGCAGTATATTTACTGAATAGGATTCCTAGTAAGGCAGTTTCTAAAACTCCTTTTGAGTTATGGACTGGAAGGAAACCTAGTTTAAGACACCTGCATGTTTGGGGTTGTCCAGTAGAAGCACGACTGTATAATCCACATAAAAAGAAATTGGATTCTCGAACTGTCAGTGGTTACTTTATAGGTTACCCAGAGAAATCCAAAGGGTACATGTTTTATTGTCCAAACCATAGTTCTAGAATTTTGAGACAGGCAATGCCAAATTTATTGAGAATGGTGAGGTTAGTGAGAGTGCTGACAAACAGATTGTGGATATCAATGAAGGGCTAATTTCATTACCCATAATGTTTCTGAACCTACAATCATTCCATACATTGTTCTAGAATTACAAAAACAAAACAATAATGAACAATGTTTGAATGAAAAAGCACCCCATGAAGAGTCTAACATACCAATAGCTGACAAAAATGAACCATTTGGAATAGCATTAAGTAAACCTGTAAGGATACAAAATCAGCTATTTCAGATGATTATTTGGTTTATTTTCAAGAGTCAAATTTTGATTGTGGCATTTATGAAGATTCTGTTTCATTTTCACAAGCCATTAATAGTGATAAGTCTGATAAATGGATTAATGCTATGAAAGATGAATTAAAATCCATGGCTGAAAACAATGTCTGGGATCTTATCGAATTGCCAGAAGGTTCTAAACAATTGGATGTAAATTGGTTTTTAAAACCAATCGTGACTTGAATGGCAATATCGAACGTTTTAAAGCTAGACTTGTTGCCAAGGGTTATACTCAGAAGGATGACATTGATTATAAAGAGACATTTTCACCCGTTTCAAAGAAAGATTCATTAAGAATTATTATGGCTTTGATAGCTCAATATGATTTAGAGTTACATTAAATGGATGTGAAAATAGCCTTTCTTAATGGGGATATAGAGGAAGAAATTTATATGGATCAACCTGAAGGTTTTTCCATGGAAGAAAAAGATCATATGGTGTGTAAACTTAAGAAATCAATATATGGACTTAAACAAGCTCCAGACAATGATATATTAAGTTCAATGATACTATTACATCTTTTGGTTTTCATAAATTATCGTTGATCGATGCATTTACCGAAAGATTTGTGGAAGTAAGTTTATATTTTTGGTTCTATATGTTGATGATATTTTGCTTGCTGCTAATGATTTAGGTATCTTGTATGAGACTAAAAATGTTCTCTCTAAGAATTTTGAGATAAAAGATATGGGAGAGGCATCTTATGTGATAGGAATTTCCATATTTAGAAAGAGATTACATTGATTGTTAGGGTTGTCTCAGAAAACTTATATCGAGAAAATTCTTGAGAAATTTAATATGAACAACTGTTCAACAGGAATTATCCCAATATAAAAAGGGATAAATTTAGTCTAATGCAATGTCCAAAGAATGATGTGGAATGTAAGCAAATGGAATCTATTCCATATGCTTCAGTTGTGGGTAGCTTGATGTATTTGCAAACTTACAAGACCAGATATCAGCTTCGTGGTCGGGATGTTGGGCCGCTATCAGAGTAATCCTGGTATTGACCATTGGAAAGCTGCAAAGAAAGTGATGAGATATCTTCAAGGAACTAAGGATTATATGCTCACATTTAGAAGATCTGATGAGTTGGAAGTGATTGGATATTCAGATTCAGATTTTGCTTGTTGTGTTGACAGTAGAAAGTCAACTTTTGGCTATGTGTTCTTATTGGGAGAAGGAGCAATTTCATGGAAAAGTGCCAAACAATCAATTATTGCCTCATCCATTATGGAAGCTGAATTTGTAGCATGTTATGAAGCTACAATTCAAGCATTATGGCTACGGAACTTTATTTCAGGACATGGGGTTGTCGACATTATTACCAAGCCGCTGCAAATTTATTGTAATAATTCTGCAGCAGTTTTCTTCTCAAGAATGACAAATATTCCAAAGGTGCTAAACATATGAAATTAAAGTACTTTACTGTCAAGGAGGAGGTCCAGAAACAAAGAGTGTGCATTGAACATATTAGAACGGATCTTATGATAGCAGATCCTTTAACTAAAGGTTTACAACCAAAAACATTTAAAGAACATGTACATAGAATGGGTCTTGGTTGTATTGAAGATTGATTATGATGATGTTATGTATTAAAGATTGATTATGTTGATATTATGTTGTGCCACTCTTGAGCTCATTAATATGAAATGTTTCTGGTTTTATTTCTTATTTCTTGTTCCTTATGCTTGTATACACTTACTATTTTGAATAAGAAATTTACTTTGCTAATACAGTAGTATATGGAAGGGAGTATGCAAATTGGATGTGTATAACCGCCATAACTCTTATTATGTGATTTATTTTGTTAAAGTCAATCATGATAAAAAAATGACATTATGAAATTTAATTTTGCGCGCTTAATGTTTACATTATTAAATATTAATGTCATAAACTTTCGGCCCTTCAATAATGAAAAACCTTTCTTTAATGCAAGATTGTTACAAAGGGAGTCGCTCTTTTCTCAATCTAGCCTAAAGGTGAAGGGCCACCCAATTTTCTGCGTGTCCAAAAAATAAAGGGTTATCGGTTAATGGTCCAAAAGATTAAGCCATTAGCATTAAGCTGAGGTATTAAGAGAAATTAAAGACATTAATTAGTGTTTGATGGACATACCAATTGATCGTTATATATATAAATAATTAGTCCTCTTTCTACCTAAGGAAGCAAGCAAGAATCCATCGTTCTCTGCTACAGAAAGGAATGAGGTTAAGGGAGAGAAACTAATTATTCTTCAGAAGAGGATATCTGAAAACATTCTAAGGCTCAAGTCTATATATTATCATGATGAACTCTGCATCCGCATCAGGTAAATAATATTATATGAATTTCGCATCAGATAAGTATGTTATTTTATATATTCAGTAAGTATGTTATTTTATATGTAACAAATTATTTATTGAAGATCCTATATATGCTCACATATAATTCTAAAGAAAGTAATAACTCTAGCCCCGATTTAACCAAAGCTAATACAGAAGCACGCCTTAAAGTAAAACTCTTTTGACGTCTATTAGTTAAAACAGATTTTCAACTCTTGGATCATTTGCAAAATCGAAGTCGTTTATATTGTTTTTGCAATCCTGTGATAGGAATGAAAGATTTTATAAAAATGATGTTGAAGTGGGAAACATTCTCGTTTTTAGGCTTAAAATGTAATCTTTAAAAATAATATTTAAAATATTATTTTTAAAAGCTTCATTTGGAATATCATTTTTTAAAATTATATTCGGAACGTTATTTTTAAAATCTCACACCCGTCGCGTTCTCTTTTTCCCTTCTCGTTTTTTTTTTCCCCTTCTTTTCCATCCCTTCTCTTTGTAAAAGCTAATTTATCCCAACTAATTTAATGATTCTATGTAATCCTAACTATTTTTTAATTCAAATGCAATTCTTATCACTAAAATATAATAATTTATTTAAAAATATAGCACTAACAATTTATATATTGATAGTGACCATGTTTAAAATAAACTTTCAAAGCAATTTCATCAACTAAATCGCTTTCTATATTAGAAGTTATTTAAATATAATTATTATCAATATATAAGTTGTTAGCCTTTGTTTCTTCAAAAGATATTATGTTTTAATGGTAAGAATTATATTTTAATTTTATTAAATTAATTAAAAGAAATTAATTATTTTTAAAAATGTATGAAAAAAATTAAAAAAAATAGTTCGAAAGAAAAGAAGGCTTTTCGGAAGGTTGAATTATAACACGATAGGAGCGGCATTCAAACGGTTGCTTTTAAATATTATTTTTAAAGGCTATACGTAGTTTTAATTCTCTCTCTCTCGGTCACCTTTGTTTAAAATGGGTTCTCGACTCTCTTTCTCTCCTCCTACTTAAGGGGTGCGTTTGGATCGGATTCAATCCGATTTCAGCCTGTCAAACCCGATTTATAACAATATTTAAACTCATGTTTGTCCAACCAAAATCCAAAAGATCCAGTTTAACCTAGTCCGATTTACAATTAATTCGGATTAAGATTGATCGCAACTCGAACTCGAGATAATCCGAATCCGAGGATTATCCGAACAGAGTAGCTTATCGGCACTAGATATTTGGAGGTGTTGAAGGCGCCAATCGAATCAGACGAGATGATCAACTTGAAGGCAAGGAGGGCAAGGCCATCGGTCGCATGCAAGAAAAAGGATAAACCATCCACACATTTCGTTTCACTTTTCGTCTCTTCTCTTCTTTGTTTTAGGTAAGACTTTTTTTTTTAATATAATTAAAGCTCCAATTCCAGCTTATACGTTCGGCAAAAATTTTATTTTTTATTTTTAAAATTATAATTTAGTATTTATTTATTTAATTTTTTTTATCAATCCAAATTTTAATCCAAAACTTAATTTAAACATAATTTTTAAAAATAAAATAAAATTAAAATTTTATAAATAAGATTAAAATTAAAATTTTATAAATAAAATTAAAATTAAATTAAAATCGTCAAAAACTAGAGTTTTATGAGTCAAGTTGCACCCCCCTACTCCCACCATGGGTTTTCAACGCGCGAGCACGCGCGCGCTCTCTCTCTCTCTCTCTCCCCTCCATCCTTCTCGTTCTAAATGGCTGACTGACATAAAAACGTCTCTGCTACATTTGAAGGTTAAAAAGTTCCGTACTTAACCACTTTCTTACTAGCACCTGCCAATCCACTTGATGGCCATGTGAACCTGCCACCGACGACGCCAAATTCAGGACGTCAGGCTTTATAAAAGTCGATTCGAAACGGCACAATGTATTGTCAACGTCAGATGGATTTACAGCTGTAATAACCATGGCCACCATAGGCTATGGGGGCCATCTTTAAAGAATGATACGGATGTTCTTTCTGTGTTTTATCCGTAAAAATATTCGAAGAGATATTAGGTAGAAGAGCGCTTTTGCACTGAATATGATTATCTTAAAATCTTATTATTTTATTAATGAAACTCTATCTCTTCGTAGGATATTAAGAAAAGCTTTTTTTTATTAGCTAATATATACTTTATTGTATAACCCATAATTTTAACCATTCTAGGATTCCTTGCTGTCTTTACATGACATCGTCACATAATCTTCATCTTTTATAAGCTTTTATCTTTAAATTTTATTAAAATCAACTTTAATGATAATATAAAGAATAGATTTGCAAGAATGACCTATATTATTTATGAGTCAGATAGAGCTAGTTAGCGGTAAATGGATTCGGCCTTTTAGACTCGCTTGTCTTATTGATCGAGCTTTATGCAAGATGGGCAGGCATTTTCCTACGTCACTCACATTCTTGAAGCTCATAGTCTCATTATTGAGAAAGATTATCTCACTGTCATTCAATAGATCAGATAGAATCTGTACGATCACTTACTAATTAACCCATTGATTCAAGACATTTAGTTTATCTTTGAGGATGCACATGATTCAGATTCAATATGTCTATCGAAAAGCTAACTCGACAGCTTACTGGATTGTAGCTGCAGTGATCCATCACTTTGGATTTTAAATTAAAAGTAAAACATTCATGCCCTATTGTACTTAAATAAATTTTATTTTCTGATCAAAATTGACTTGCGCTAGAGTGGTGTAATCACCACTTGTATCAAAAAAAAAAAAAATAAAACAGCCCTATCTTCTTGTGGTTTTAATGTTCAGAGAGGCGTGTCACTATTGTGGGCCTATCTGCTTGTGGTTTTGCTGCATTTGGTGGCTGTAATGTAGTCCATAGCCCTGGCTATATGATTATTTGTTGAGTTATTCTTAAGTAAATCTGATATGCTATATATTTTGTAGATGGGATGAATCGACACACATATTGCTAAGAGCCACAACAATTATAGACCTGATCAATTAACGCTCACATATTTATGGGAGCCACGATAACGTGTGGATGTGTGGTAGACCACGCAAGAGTGGCTTGTCTTTGGGCCCTCATTCGTTCCTGTTCACGCTCAATCGTTTTCTAAGGAAAAATTCTTGTTGCACTGTCGTACAAAACAAATGTACCGCGTACGTTGATTGACGCATAATGCACATGCGCACATATCAATGATAAAAATATTTTTAATTTTTAATAAATATATAAATATATGCGTAGCATGTCAATCACCGTATCATAGCAGTATAGTTTTCACTCGCCTTCTATTCCTATTTTATGTGATATTCGATTTATGATCTTGAAAGCTTCCAACATCTAGATTCATCATGTCTACCGTGAGGCCAATGCTGTTGCGGACTGAATTGCAGCCAGGGTGGCTTCTCACTCTGGTTATTGGAGATAGAGACTGGAAGACTACTGCTCTTTGATTTTATCCCAATTATTAGTTTTAGATGTAACGGATCCATTCTGATCGATCTATAGTGGTCTGAATCATCGTCTGTATCCAAAAAAAAAAAAAAAAAAAAAAAAAAAATTCACCGCATCACATGCAGCAAAGCTTCCTTCCTGATGCCACGTGGTGAAATGGATTGACTGGCCATCGGGCTGCATGAGAGGTAGCATGGCCACAAATTTTGAACCGAATCAAGCTCAAGCTAGCTAGACGTAGGTGAGCTCAGCTATTCATCGTTTTGAATGCAAATATCCTTTTTAAGAACACCATGGCTATTCACCGCTATTAAATTTTAAATTAAAAATGTCTCATTTAAGAAAAAATATGAGCTATCATTCTAGTTATGTATACCAATAATTAGTCTTGGTGAGACAAAGTTTACAAATAGTTTTAACTTGTTGATCATGTCTTTGTCCGTTGAGCGTAGAAATAGAGAAACAGATTGCAATTGGGAGATGCATCCTCTACATTTCAACTATAATAATAGAAATAAGAAAAAATTGTTATTTGAAAGAAAAATTAATTTAAAATATATTTACCATATCATTTGATATTTTTATTAAAACATCCATATGATTGTATCATATTATAATACCATATCACCTCGGTAGCTCATTTAAGAGAAAGTCCTAGTATACTATCCTCGATATGGCATGACTTACATCGAACACGATGATTTATTCACATATAGACTGATGTATTAGCGGTGCAAAACCCATGAGCGACTCTCACCATACCAATCTGTACATAAGTGAATCATCTCGTTCGATGCAGATTATGCTGCATCGAAATGATGCACTAAAACTATTTTTGCCCATTTAACTTCAGCCTTTCGATTCAATCCACATGAGCCTACTTTTATAATTTTTACTTGAGTTTTTCTTTTTTATTATTTTTTTATCTTAAGAAAGAGACTATCCACCTTTCTTTTTTTCCTTTTTTTTTCATAACTATGATTTTCATCGCCCAAGTGATCGTCTAGTTGGTCCGATTAAATCATAGTTAAACTGTGAGCCCGTAAAAACTATAGAAGGATGAAGTGTTAAAGGGCCCTTCTTATAGCTATCCCGAACATTACCTGATGAAAAGGAGGCCTTTGGGAGAGCTATACCTGGATTTAATCCTTCCTTTACTTTTTTTTTAAAAAAAGAATTATTTTTTTTAAAAAAAAAGAAAAAAAAAGAAGTGAATACTTTCTAATGTTTGATTAAGCTATGAAAAAATACATAGAAAGTTATTGAGAAAGCGACTAATATATAATTAAATTATCTTAAGCTACTTGTTTATATTTTTAATTTTTTTTAAATTGCTACATTTAAAGAAAAAAAGATCTTTTCTTAATTTTTTTAACTATCAAATAATAGAAATAAATATCCTTACTCAGCAAACTTTCCTTCCCTTCATTTTATTGGTAACCGATGACGCTAAGTCACCGGCTTCAAACGTCGGGGAAGACGGATGTCCTTTTCCTCGAAGCCCTGCAAGAAAGTCCCCCAGAGACTGGTGATACCGGTGTGGACCCTCCGACGGTCAAGTCAGTCACTTGGGCTCAGACAGAGAACCGCTCCAGCCAAAAAGAGCTGAGGCGGTTAGGATTTTTGCTGGGGGAAGAAAGCTCAGAAAACCAGAGTTCAGATCCCACTTACAGCGCGAGCACATGCCTTTATACCTGTCCGAATACTCTAGCTTACAGCTCTGGGAGATCACCACCGTACCATCACTGCGCGTGCCGGAGACACCCCGTACCGCTTGCTGGCGTGATATCATACGTGTCCAACAGTTGCGAAAGCATCCAGTGCGTGCCGTCGGCTGATATGACTGGGCACAGTTGCAAGTGGTAGCGAATCGTACGCCGTAGCGAGGCTTGGCCATGCACAGGGACATGCAACGTGCCATACGCCGTTATGAGGCATGACCCACCGTAACGGGGCGCAATCACGGGAGTACTGGGAATCACGTGGGTGTACCGCGCGACTTGGAGTTGTCGTTTTCCTTGGTGGTTGGGTTTCATGCCAATCGCTGACGACTCCCCACCCTGAGACCGGAAGGAGTCCCAAGGGTGGGAGAACGCCGGTGCACCCCGAGACCGGAGGGGATCTCGGGGTCGAGAAATGATAATCACATCCCGTGACCCCGAGGGGTCCCAGGGGTGGAAAATGCCAGTGCACCTGAGACCGGAGGGGGTCTCGGGATCGAGAAATGATGACCCCACCCCGTGACCCCGAGGGGGTCCCGGGGGTGGGGAAATGCCAGTGCACCTCGAGACCGGAGGGGGTCTCGGGTCGAGAAATGATGACCCCACCCCGTGACCCCGAGGGGGTCCCGGGGGTGGGAAAATGCCAGTGCACCCCGAGACCGGAGGGGTCTCGGGGTCGAGAAATGATGACCCCACCCCGTGACTCCGAGGGGGTCCCGGGGGTGGGGAAATGCCAGTGCACCCCGAGACCGAGGGGGTCTCGGGGTCGAGAAATGATGACCCCACCCCGTGACCCCAAGGGGGTCCCGGGGGTGGGGAAATGCCAGTGCACCCCGAGACCGGAGGGGGTCTCGGGGTCGAGAAATGATGACCCCATCCGTGACCCCGAAGGGATCCCAGGGGTGGGAAAATGCCAGTGCACCCCGAGACCGGAAGGGGTCTCGGGGTCGAGAAATGATGACCCCATCCTGTAACCCCAAGGGGTCCCAGGGGTGGGGAAATACTAGTGCACCCCGAGACCGAAGGGGATCTCGGGATCGAGAAATGATGACCCCACCCCGTGACCCTGAGGGGTTCCAGGGGTGGGAAAATACCAGTGCACCCCGAGATCAGAGGGGTCTCGGGGTCAGTAGCCACCGTTACCTTTTCTGACGATACGAATCAGTCGTATCAGTAACCAAATAGAGCCTTAATTTTTTTAGAATTATTTTCAATTCTTATCTTATAAAAACTCCATAGAGTCGTCCATTTTATCTATCTAAAAACGTGCACTTTGCTTATGCAAAATATTAATTTTTTTTTTTGCGTCTAAATTAGGAAATGAGTAGGTAAAAATTGTTTTATAAAATTTTATCTTTAGACCCTGCATGAGACCATTCCTTTCTCTTGATGGCGTGGGTTGCACTTGGTCCATCATTCTTCATTCACTCTCCACATCACATAAATAAATGCAGCCAAAATCACCGTCTATCATCCATACTATGTGGGCCTATCTGCTTGTGGTTTTGCTGCATTTGGTGGCTGTAATGTAGTCCATAGCCCTGGCTATATGATTATTTGTTGAGTTATTCTTAAGTAAATCTGATATGCTATATATTTTGTAGCTGGGATGAATCGACACACATATTGCTAAGAGCCACAACAATTATAGACCTGATCAATTAACGCTCACATATTTATGGGAGCCACGATAAACGTGTGGATGTGTGGTAGACCACGCAAGAGTGGCTTGTCTTTGGGCCCTCATTCGTTCCTCCTGTTCACGCTCAATCCTTTCTAAGGAGAAAATTCTTGTTGCACTGTCGTACAAAATCAATGTACCGCGTACGTTGATTGACGCATAATGCAGATGCGGACATATCAATGATAAAAAATATATGCGTAGCGTGTCAATCACCGCATCACATGCAGCAAAGCTTTTCCTTCCTGATGCCACGAGGTGAAATGGATATTTGACTGGCCATCGGGCTGCATGAGAGGTAGCATGGCCACAAATTTTGAACCGAATCAAGCTCAAGCTAGACGTAGGTGAGCTCAGCTATTCATCGTTTTGAATGCAAATATCCTTTTTAAGAACACCGTGGCTATTCACCGCTATTAAATTTTAAATTAAAAATGTCTCATTTAAGAAAAAATATGAGCTATCATTCTAGTTATGTATACCAATAATTAGTCTTGGTGAGACAGTTTACAAATAGTTTTAACTTGTTTATCATGTCTTTGTCCGTTGAGCGTAGAAATAGAGAAACAGACTGCAATTGGGAGATGCATCCTCTACATTTCAACTATAATAATAGAAATAAGAAAAAAATGTTATTTGAAAGAAAAATTAATTTAAAATATATTTACCATGTCATTTGATATTTTTATTAAAATATCCATATGATTGTATCATATTATAATACCATATCACCTCGGTAGCTCATTTAAGAGAAAGTTCTAGTACACTATTTTTGATATGACATGACTTGCATCAAACACGATGATTTATTCACATATAGACTGACGCATTAGCGATGTGAAACCCATGATCAACTCTCACCATACCAATCTACACATAAGCGAATTATTACGTTCGATGTAGATCACGCTGCACCGAAATGATGCACTAAAACTTTCTCACCCATTTAACTCCAGCCCTTCGATTCAAACCACATGAGCATACTTTTATAATTTTTACTTGAGTTTAATAATAATAATATATTATTATTATTACCTTAAGAAAAAGACCATCCAAATAGAACGTCTTTATTTATTTTAATATAAAAACCTCATCGTGGGCCTCTCTTCCTTTCTGGTGCCAGATTGATGTACTCATTGCACAGTAGATAGAACATTACCTGATGAGGAGGAGGCCTTTGGGAGAGCTATACCTGGATTTAATCCTTCCTTTACTTTTTGTACAAAAAAGAGAAAAATTATTTAAAAAAAAAAGAAAAAAAAAGTTGATATGACTGATCCTGCGTCGTCAGAATAAAAGGTAACAGCAGCTAACGAAGGTCACCATCTCCTGACCCCGAGACTCCCTCCGGTCTCGGGGTGCACCAGCATCATCCCACCCCCGGGACACCTTCCGGTCTCGGGATGGGATCATCATCTCTCGACCTCGAGACCCCCTCTGGTCTTGGGGTGCACCAGCATCATCCCACCCCCGGGACTCCTTCCGGTCTCGGGGTGGGATCATCATCTCTCGACCCGAGACCCCCTCCGGTCTTGGGGTGCACCGGCATCATCCTACCCCCGGGACCCCTTCTGGTCTCGGGGTGGGATCATCATCTCTCGACCCCGAGACCCCCTCCGGTCTAGGGGTGCACCAGCATCATCCCACCCCCGGGACCCCTTCCGGTCTCGGGGTGGGATCACCATCTCCCGACCTCGAGACCCCCTCCGGTCTCGGGGTGCACCAGCATCATCCCACCCCCGGGACCCCTTCCGGTCTCGGGGTGGGATCATCATCTCTCGACCCCGAGACCCCCTCCGGTCTCGGGGTGCACCAGCATCATCCCACCCCCGGGACCCCTTCCGGTCTCGGGGTGGGATCATCATCTCTCGACCCCGAGACCCCCTCCGGTCTTGGGGTGCACTGGCATCATCCTACCCCCGGGACCCCTTCCGGTCTCGGGGTGGGATCATCATCTCTCGACCCCGAGACCCCCTTCGGTCTCGGGGTGCACCAGCATCATCCCACCCCCGGGACCCCTTCCGGTCTCGGGGTGGGATCACCATCTCCCGACCCCGAGACCCCCTCCGGTCTCGGGGTGCACCAGCATCATCCCACCCCCGGGACCCCTTCGGTCTCGGGGTGGGATCATCATCTCTCGACCCGAGACCCCCTCCGGTCTCGGGGTGCACCAGCATCATCCCACCCCCGAGACCCCTTCCGGTCTCGGGGTGGGATCATCATCTCTCGACCCCGAGACCCCCTCCGGTCTCGGGGTGCACCGGCATCATCCCACCCCCGGGACCCCTTCCGGTCTCGGGGTGGGATCATCATCTCTCGACCCCGAGACCCCCTCCGGTCTCGGGGTGCACCGGCATCATCCCACCCCCGGGACCCCTTCCGGTCTCAGGGTGGGATCATCATCTCTCGACCCCGAGACCCCCTCCGATCTCGGGGTGCACCTGCATCATCCACCCCCCGGACCCCTTCCGATCTTGGGGTGGGATCATCATCTCTCGACCCCGAGACCCCCTCCGGTCTCGGGGTGCACCAGCATCATCCCACCACCGGGACCCCTTCCGGTCTCGGGGTGGGATCATCATCTCTCGACCCCGAGACCCCTCCAGTCTCGGGGTGCACCAGCATCATCCCACCCCCGGGACCCCTTCCGGTCTCGGGGTGGGATCATCATCTCTCGACCCCGAGACCCCCTCCGGTCTCGGGGTGCACCGGCATCATCCCACCCCCGGGACCCCTTCCGGTCTCGGGGTGGGATCATCATCTCTCGATCCCGAGACCCCCTCCGGTCTCGGGGTGCACCAGCATCATCCCACCCCCGGGACCCCTTCCGGTCTTGTGGTGGGATCATCATCTCTCGACCCCGAGACCCCGTCCGGTCTTGGGGTTCACCGGCATCATCCCACCCCCGGGACCCCTTCCGGTCTCGGGGTGGGATCATCATCTCTCGACCCCGAGACCCCTCCGGTCTCGGGGTGCACCAGCATCATCCCACCCCCGGGACCCCTTCCGGTCTCGGGGTGGGATCATCATCTCTCGACCCCGAGACCCCCTCCGGTCTCGGGGTGCACCGGCATCATCCCATCCCCGGGACCCCTTCCGATCTCGGGGTGGGATCAACATCTCTCGACCCTGAGACCCCCTCCGGTCTCGGGGTGCACCGGCATCATCCCACCCCCGGAACCCCTTCCGGTCTCGGGGTGGGATCATCATCTCTCAACCCCGAGACCCCCTCCGGTCTCATAGAGGTGGGCACTGGGCCGTGCCGCCCATGGCACGGCACGGCCCAGGCCCTGATGGGCCGTGCCAGGCACGGCCCGGCACTGCTACGGTACCGAGCCGTGCCGGGCTCAGAAAATTTTTTCTATTGGCCCAGCACGGCACGGCCCATGACGGGCCTGGGCTGGCCCGTCGTGCCGTGCCGCCACGGCCCACCTGGGCCGGCACTGCCCACCTGGGCCATGCCTGGCACGGCCTAGGTGGGCCTGAGCCGTGCCGACCCAGGTGGGCCATGCCCGGCACGGCCCAGGTGGGCCTGGGCCGTGCCAGGCATGGCCCATCTGGGGCCTGGCCCATGAACAGCTCAAATAAAAAAATTATAAAAAATATTTTTTTTTGATAAATTAAAAAATTATTAGGAATAAAGAAATTTTATTAATATAAAGCCACCATAATGGTGGGGGTTTGGCATAGACCCCTACCAGTTTATTAATTTAAAATTAAAATGGTACAGAAGGGAGGGGGGCTAGGCCTGACCTCTAGAACATAATACAATAAGTAAGAAAAAAAATAGAAAGATCGCAACCATCGGATCATCGCCGATCGGATGGATCGCAACCGTCGGATCGATCATCGCCGATCGGGATCATGGCTTGGATCGATCGCAACTGTCGGATCGTCTTCGATGGGATAGATCGCAACCGTTGGATTGATCATCCCCGATCGGGATCATGGCTTGAATCGATCACAACCGTCGGATCGTCTCCGATCGGATCGATCGCAACGGTTCGATTGATCATCACCAATCGGGATCATGGCTTGGATTGATCGCAACCGTCGATCGATCATCGCCGATCGAGATCATGGCTTGGATCGATCACAACCGTCGGATTGATCATTGCCGATCGAGATCATGACTTGGATCGATCGAAGACGTCAGATCGTCTCCGATCGGATTGATCACAATGGTCCGATCGATCATCGCTGATCGGGATCATAGCTTGGATCGATTGCAATCGTTGGATCGTCTCCGATTGGATAGATCGCAACCGTTCGATCGATAATAGCAGATCAGGATCATGGCATGGATCGATCGCAACCGTCGGATCGTCTCTGATCAGATCGATCATCGCCGATCAGGATCATGGCTTGGATCAATCGCAACCGTCGGATCGTCGCCGATCTAATGGATCGCAACCGTCGGATCGATCATCGCCGATCAGGATCATGGCATGGATCGATCGCAACTGTCGGATCGTCTCTAATCGGATTGATCGCAACCGTCGGATCGATCATCCATGATTAGGATCATGGCTTGGTCGATCATAGACATCGGATCATCTCCGATTAGATGGATCGCAATAGTCCGATCGATCATTGTCGATCGGGATCATGGCTTGGATCGGTCGCAACCATCGGATCGTCTCCGATCGAATGGATCGCAACTGTTGGATTGATCATCACCGATCGAGATCATGGCTTGGATTGATCGCAACTGTCGGATCATCTCCGATCGGATTGATCGCAACCATCGGATTGATCATTGCCGATCGGAATCATGGCTTGGATCGATCCAGACATCGAAATCTCCGATCGGATGGATTGCAACCGTCGGATTGATCATCGCCGATCGGGATCATGGCTTGGATCGATCGCAGACGTCGGATCATCTCCGATCAGATGGATCGCAACCGTCGGATTGATCATCGCCGATCATGATCATGGCTTGGATCGATCGCAGACATCGGATCGTCTCCGATCGGATTGATCGCAACAGTCCGATTGATCATTGTCGATCGTGATCATGGCTTGTATCGATCGTAACCATCAGATTATCTCCGATCGGATGGATCGCAACTGTTGGATTGATCATCGCCGATCGGGATCATGGCTTGGATCGATCGCAACCGTTGGATTGTCTCCGATTGGATGGATTGCAACCATCGGATCGATCATCCCCGATCGGGATCATGGCTTGGATCAATCGCAACCGTCGGATCGTCTCCGATCGGATTGATCGCAACGATCTAATCGATCATCATTGATCGGAATCATGGCTTGGATCGATCGCAATCGTCGGATCCATCATCGCCGATCAGGATCATGGCTTCGATCAGCTGGCTGGTGCCTAGGTGCACAGTGTGCTCCTGGTACCAGCCGTGCCATGGCACGGCCCTTGGCACGGCCTATAAAATGGCCCAGTAAGGCCGTTCTGGCACGACCTAGCAGGGCCGTTGCTGGGCCGTGCCAAAACGGCCCAGCAGGGCCGTGCCATGGCACGGCCCACAAAACGGCCCAGAAGGGCCGTTTTGGCACGGCCCAGCAACGGCCCAGCAATGGCCCTGCTGGGCCGTGCCAGGAACGGCCCGTGGCCCATTTCTTGATGGGTCACAGGCCGTGCCGAATTTGATTTTTTTTTTAATGGGCCGTGCCTGGCACGGCCCATTTGTTAATGGGTCGTGCCAGGCACGTCACGGTAATTTTTCTGGCACGACGGGCCTGGGCCGTGCCTGGCACGGCACGGCCCAGTGCCCATGCCTAGGTCTCAGGGTGCAACAGCATCTTCCCACCCCCGGGACCCCTTCCGGTCTCGGGATGGGACCATCATATCTCTACCCCGAGACCCTCCTCCGGTCTCGGGGTACGTGGGTATCATCAGTGATTAGCACGCAGTTCAACCGTCGAACCGAATGACAGCTCTGGGCCACATGGTGCGCCCACGTGATTCTCCGTACGCCCGTGATTGCACCCCGTTACGGAGGGCCATGCCTCATAACGGCGTATGGCGCATTGCATATTCCTATGCTTGGCCGTGCTCCGTTACGGCGTACGATTCGCTACCACTTGCGACTGTGCGCGGTCATATCAAGCAACGACGTGCACCGAATACAATCGCAGCTGTTAGACACGTGTGATATCATGTTGACAGGTAGCGTGGGATGCCTTTGGCACGTACAGCGATGGTACGATGGCGATCTTCCGGAATAGTAAGATGGGATATTCGGACAGGTATAAAAGCACGTGCTCGCACTGTAAGTAGGGATCCAAACTCTGGTTTTCTAGCTTTCTTCCTCCTAGCAAAACCCTAGCTGCCTCAGCTCCTTTCCGCTGAGCGGTTCTTGTCTGATCCCAAGTGACTGACTTGAGCATCAGAGGGTCCTTACCGGAACAACTGGTCTCCGGGGACTTTTCTTGCAGGGGTCCGAGGAGAAGGACGTCCGTCTTCCCCGACGTTTGAAGAAGGTGACTTGGCGTCATCAGATTGGCGCGCCAGGTGGGGGGGAGAAAAAGAGACATCGAACCAGCAGCTTACTTTTCCCTCTCTTCAAGCTCTTGAAGCCATGGTGATGACCCAGACGAAGGGAGTTTCAGCCGGTCGCTCTGGGGGGCAGCGCCGCGGGGCCAGTCCACCCGCGGAGGCCCCCCTGGCTCTCGCAGCCAGTATTTCGGAGCCGCTGCATCCCCGAGGGGCCGGGCCTTCTGCTCCTCAAGTCGATGCTCCCGCGCCTGCTCCGCAACAGCTCCAGGAGGATCGATTCATTGCCCTAGCCACGCAGGTCCAGTCTTTGGCGGTGGCGATTCAGGGCCTGCAACACAGCAGGCGGCCGTGCAGCAGCCGGAACTGAATCCATCTATCCCGGGGGTGGTGCAACCCAGCCAACATTCCTTCCGACGGAGATCGCCAGTTCTGTGGATCGCCACCATCGATCTCCGGCCAAGCCTCACCACCGCGAAGCCTCTAAGAGACATCGGTCTCCTTCCCACCACACTAGTGTCTCTCCTAAGCGGCAGCATAGGAAGGAGGCGGAGCGCCCACGTCGGCATTGCCGTCCCCGTTCTTCGTCTTCCGAATCTTCGGGGGAGGGTTCCTTTGATGGCCGGATGCCTCGTCGAGCCGAGCATCGACTCGAGGAGTGTAATCAGAGGCTGGAGGAGCTTAGCCGTCGGATCACCCACCTGCCAGAAACAGACTACGACAGCCGGCCTCCCTTGTCTCACTGCATCATGGAGGAGCCCATCTCCACCAGGTTCCGCCTTTCCCAGCTAGATCCATACGACGGGACCACAGACCTCCTGGACCATTTGGAGAGCTATAAGGTACTCATGTAAGTCCAGGGGGCCACTGACTCACTTATGTGCATTGCCTTCCCGGCGACCCTGAAGAAGGCTGCTCGAGCTTGGTACTCCCGTCTGCCGCCACGAAGCATCGACTCCTTCCGCCAGTTGGAGAGGGCTTTCTTGGCCCATTTTGACGCCTGCCGGAAGATTCCAAGGGTAGCGGACAGTCTCTTTGCCGTCCAGCAGAAGAACGGCGAGTCCCTGCGGGACTATGTCGCTCGGTTTAAAGAAGCAGCTCTGGAGGTCTACAACATGGAAGACTCGGTGGCTACCTTGGCCTTGAAGCGGGGGCTCCGCCCTTCTCGCTTCGCGTACTCTCTTGACAAGAAGCCGCCGGGCTCTTACTCTGAGCTTCTGATCTGGGCCCAGAAGTACATTCGGGCGGATGAGGCTGACTTTTCCTAGCGCGAGGCTGGTGGGAATGTCCCCAAGAAGCCGGCCCGCCGGAGCCTACAGAAGTTCGCCCCAGGAGACCTGAGCCTCCTCGCCGGCCAGACAACTGCCCCCGAGCCCCTGCACCAAGAGACGGACCCTACACCCCATTGCTCGCCCTGATATCTCAGATCATGCTCGAGATTGAAGGGGAGTCTTATCTGCAGCACCCTCCTCCCATAAACCCAAAGATCCCCCAGAACAAGAACCTCTACTGCCGCTACCACCGGGACCATGGCCATGACACCGACGACTGCCGTCAGCTGAAGAAGGCTATTGAAGACCTTATCCAGCGGGGCCACCTGAAAAATTCGTTCAGAGGAACAACCCGGGAGCTCCTGGCCCGTCAACGCCCTTGCCGCCGGTGATGGACAATGCCCCGACGGAGAAGACGGTAGCGATGATTTCCTAGGGGGCAGGAGGCCCGTCGAAGAGGCCAAGAGGGGAGGGGGAGTAGGAGTCTGTAATTCCTTTCTTCGAAAAGGACTTAGATAGGGTAGTGAACAAAAATTATGATAGCGTCGTCGTGTCTATGACGATCGCTAAGCATCCTGTAGAAAGAATTATAGTTGATAGTGGGAGTTCCGTAGATGTTTTGAACTATGATGCCTTTGTTCGTATGAACTTGTCACCTGATCTGCTTCGACCTGTCGCCACACCTCTGATGGGATTCACAGGAGATTCTGTAAAAGTTGAGGGGGAGGTCACTCTCCCTGTGATGGCTGGTACAGCCCCGTGTCAGAGCACTGTTTTCATGAAGTTCTTGGTGGTTCGCGTGCCCCTCGCATACAACGCGATCCTCGGGAGGCCCGGGCTCAACCTCTTGGATGCTGTTATATCCACTAAGAGGCTCCTCGTGAGGTTCCCCACCAGTAGAGGAGTCGGGGAGATGCGGGGAGAGCAGAATCCGCCAACACTTTGCTATCACTTGGCCCCTAGTCCACAGGGGACGGCACCCGCACCGACACCTGAGACGCTTGACCCGCGAGACCTGGAGAAAAGGGGTGAGCCAGCCGAGTGGCTGCTTGCTTTTCCCCTCGGGGAGGACTCCGCGCGAACGGTCCAGATTGGAGCCTTACTTCCGGAGGAGGCTCGTGACCGACTCCTCACCTTTCTGCGGGCCAACGCAGACGTCTTCGCATGGTCGGCTTTCGACATGCCGGGGATCTCGGAGGAGGTGATCACGCACCAGCTTAACATTCGGCCGGGGTGTCGGCCTATCCGGCAGAAGAAAAGGAGTTTTGCCTTCGACCGACAAAAGGCCGTGGATGAGGAGGTGCGGAACTGCTGGCAGCCGGTCACATCCGCGAGGTGCATTATTCGGACTGGCTGGCGAATGTCGTAATGGTTCGCAAGGCCAGCGGGAGTTGGAGGATGTGCGTGGACTTCACCGACCTCAATAAGGCATGCCCTAAAGACAGCTTCCCGCTGCCCCGAATCGACCAGCTGGGATGCCACGTCCGGGCATGAGACCCTTAGTTTCATGATGCGTTCTCGGGGTATAATCAAATCAAGATGAACCCGGCGGATGAAGAAGCAACTTCCTTTATCACAGAAAAGGGGATTTATTGTTACAGGGTGATGCCTTTTGGGTTGAAAAATGTCGAGGCCACTTATCAAAGATTGATGAATAAGGTCTTTGAGGACCAGATAGGGCGCAACATGGAGGTGTATGTGGATGACATGTTGACCAAGAGCATCAGTGCAGCGGACCATGTCGCTAACCTCGAGGAGACCTTCAACAACTTGCACCGGTATTGGATGAGGCTTAACCCCCACAAATGTGCCTTTGGAGTGGCAGCAGGCAAGTTCCTGGGTTTTATGGTGATCCAGCGAGGGATCGAAGCCAACCCTGACAAGATCAGGGCTATCTTTGAGATGAGGCCCCTAGCCAACAAGAAGGAGGTACAACGTCTGACGGGGAGGGTAGCGGCCTTGAGTCGTTTCATGTCAAGGTCGGCAGAAAGGTGCCTGCCCTTCTTTAAGGTGTTGCGCAAGGTCAACGGATTCGAATGGACAAAGGAGTGTCAGGGTGCCTTTGAGGAATTGAAGCAGTTTCTATCCACTCCCCCGCTGTTGTCCAAGCCTAAGAATGGAGAAGAGCTCTTCCTATATCTTGCAGCCTCCCCTGAGGCTGTCAGTCAGCTCTGTGCTCGTGCGCATGGATGTCGATGGGGTTCAGAAGCCAATCTATTACACCAGCAAAGTACTCCATGACGCCGAGACCAGTACTCGAGAACCGAGAAGATTATTTTTGCCTTGGTGGTCTCTGCTCAACGCTTCCGACCTTATTTCCAAGCTCATCCCATCGTGGTGCTCACGGACCAGCCTCTTCGAATCATCTTATCTCGCCCCGATACCTCCGGTCGGTTGGCCAAATGGGCCATTAAACTAAGTGAGTTTGATATGTCCATCCAGCCAAGGTCAGCCATGAAGTCTCAGGTGTTGGCTGATTTCTTGGTCGAGTGTTCCTGGACCGAGAGAGATATGGAGGGGGTGCGCCCGGAGGAGTGTGTGGACCCTCCCTCAACTGAGGAGGCGGAGGACTGGATCTTGCATGTGGATGGAGCCGCAAATTCTCAAGGAAGCGGAGCCGGACTCATTCTCGTGAGCCCGGAGGGAGACGCAGTGGAGTATGCTTTCAGATTCTAGTTCCCAGCAACTAATAACCAGGTGGAGTATGAAGCCTTGTTAGCGGGATGAGGTTAGCTGAGGAGTTAGGTGCTGGGCGTTTGAGGGCCTTCACGGACTCTCAGCTTATTTCTGGGCAGATCACCAAGGAGTACGAGGCTAGGGACCCAACCATGTCCCGATATTTGAGCAAGGTGCAGTCCCAAGCGTCTCATTTCTCTTACTTCCGTGTCAGCTATATCCACAGAGCAGAGAACGCCAGGGCCAATGCATTATCCCGCTTAGCCACTTCGGCCGACGGGATGCTGGAAGAATATATGTGGAGCATCTACAAGCCCCGAGCATCGAAGTTGCGGATGAAGCGTTGCCAGTTGAGCAAGAGCCCTCCTGGATGGACGCCTACATACGATATTTGACCGATGGCACTCTCCCAGAGAACCCCGCTGAGGCCAGGCTACTCAGGCGGAGGGCCCCGAGATTCTTGATGATGGACGGGAAGCTTTATCGGAGATCCTTCTCATACCCAGTCCTCAGGTGCATGGGGCCAGCTGAATCAGATTACATCCTTAGGGAGATCCATGAAGGCATCTGTGAGAGTCACCTGGGGGGCAGAGCCCTAGCCTACAAGGCCTTGCGGCAGGAGTACTTCTGGCTGACAATGAAGGAAGACGCGGCCGAGCTTGTTAAGAGATGTGATAGCTGTCAGCGTCACGCTAATATCCAGCGACAGCCGACGTCTCACCTAACCCCCTTGGTAGCACCCTGGCCCTTCGCCCAGTGGGGCATGGATATCCTGGGACCATTCCCCCGGCCTCCGGGCAGCGAAAGTTCCTCTTGGTGGCGGTGGATCACTTCACCAAGTGGGTTGAAGTCGAGGCCCATGCCAAGATCACAGAAAGCAAAGTGAGATCCTTCTTTTGGAAGTCCATCATATGTCGGTTTGGGCTACCGCACACCTTAGTCACTGATAACGGCCGGCAATTTGACAATGCGCACTTCCGGGAGTTCTGCTCCGAGCTGGGCATCCATCAGAGGTTTACTTACGTCGGGCACCCTCAGACCAACGGGGCGGCCGAGATGACTAATCGAATCATTCTCCAGGGCCTGAGATCTCGACTAGATGACTGCAAGGGGTGATGGGTGGAGGAGCTCCCCAACGTGCTATGGGCCTACCACACAATGCCGCGAGCCCCCACCGGCGAGACGCCATTTAGTTTAGTCTTTGGATCTGAAGCCGTTATCCCAGTGGAGGTTGGCTCACCGAGCCCTCGGGTGGAATCATACAACGAGGAAGGTAACCCAGACCAGCTGCGAGCCAACCTCGACCTGGTGGAGGAAGTACGAGACCGAGCATGATTTCGGATGGCGGTCTACCGGTAACGAGCCGCTAAATATTACAATGCCCGTGTGCGCCTCGGGACGTTCCTGCCAGGAGACCTGGTCCTTCGACGGGCTGAGGTCTCGAAGCCAGCAGAGGGAGGCAAGCTAGCTCCAAATTGGGAAGGACCTTATCAAATCGCCGAGACACTCTGCCACTGAGCTTACAAGATTGAAGAACTCGATGGGAAGCCACTCCCTAGGACATGGAATGCAGATAACCTTCGTCGGTACTATCAGTAATGTATTCCTCCTCTCATGTCAAGTATCATGCCTGTATTCACTTGGGTTTTCACCCCTCATTCTATATTAACAAGATTCGATTTTATCTCCTGAGATCTTTTCACAAAAGCCCTAGGCTAGCCAGGCATAAAGCCCGACACCCGTCAGCACCTAAAGCCCTGCACCAACCAGGCATGAAGCCCGACACCCATCGGCACCTAAAGCCCTGTACCAGCCAGGCATGAAGCCCAACACCCGTCGGCACAAAAAGCCCTGGACCAGCCAGGCATGAAGCCCGACACCTGTCGGCACTTAAAGCCCTGCACCAGCCAGGCATGAAGCCCGACATCCGTCGGCACAAAAAGCCCTGGTCCAGCCAGGCATGAAGCCCGACACCCATCGGCACAAAAAGCCCTGGGCCAGCCAGGCATGAAGCCCGACACCCATCGGCACAAAAAGCCCTGGGCCAGCCAGGCATGAAGCTCGACACCCGTTGGCACCTAAAGCCCTGCACCAGCCAGGCATAAAGCCCGACCCCGGTCGGCACAAAAAGCCCTGGGCCAACTAGGCATAAAGCCTAACCCCGGTCGGCACAAAAAGCCCTGGGCCAGCCAGGCATAAAGCCTGACACCCGTCGGCACAAAAAGCCCTGGGCCAGCCAGGCATGAAGCCCGACACCCGTCGGCACAAAAAGCCCTGGGCCAGCCAGGCATGAAGCCCGACACCTGTCGGCACCTAAAGCCCTGGACCAGCCAGGCATAAAGCCTGACCCCGATCGGCACAAAAAGCCCTGGGCCAGCCAAGCATAAAGCCCGACCCCGGTCGGCACAAAAAGCCCTGGGCCAGCCAGGCATAAAGCCCGACCCCGGTCGGCACAAAAGCCCTGGGCCAGCCAGGCATAAGGCCCGACACCTGTCGGCACTTAAAGCCCTGGGCCAGCTAGGCATGAAGTCCGACACCCGTCGGCACCTAAACCTTGGGCCAGCCAGGCATGGAGTTTGACACCCGACGGCACAAAGTCCCACCAGTCAGATAAAGACCAACCCCCGCAGGCGCCAAAAGCCACAGGCCTACTTAGCACAAGGGTCGACACAGTCCTGGCAAAGCGTTGCGCCGATGGTCTTGAGGAACCCGCCTACCTAACCTCCAACTACTGGCGTTTCAACTCCAAGAAACCTATCCTCCTTAGCCCCAATTTTCGGTCCTAGACGGCTAAGGCGGAATAGCTCGAGTTGAGAGTTATCCCCTGGCGCTATCGGGACTAATGGAACCACGGTGCCGTATGTTGTCAATCAATGAATTCATGGTAAGTCACAAATAGACTACATTTTGAAGAATATTCTCATTGATTATTTGTTGAGTTATTCTTAAGTAAATCTGATATGCTATATATTTTGTAGCTGGGATGAATCGACACACATATTGCTAAGAGCCACAATAATTATAGACCTGATCAATTAACGCTCACATATTTATGGGAGCCACGATAAACGTGTGGATGTGTGGTAGACCACGCAAGAGTGGCTTGTCTTTGGGCCCTCATTCGTTCCTCCTGTTCACGCTCAATCGTTTTCTAAGGAGAAAATTCTTGTTGCACTGTCGTACAAAATCAATGTACCGCGTACGTTGATTGACGCATAATGCAGATGCGGACATATCAATGATAAAAAATATTTTTAATTTCTAATAAATATATATATGAATATATGCGTAGCGTGTCAATCACCGCATCACATGCAGCAAAGCTTTTCCTTCCTGATGCCACGTGGTGAAATGGATATTTGACTGGCCATCCGACTGCATGAGAGGTAGCATGGCCACAAATTTTGAACCGAATCAAGCTCAAGCTAGACGTAGGTGAGCTCAGCTATTCATCGTTTTGAATGCAAATATCCTTTTTAAGAACACTGTGGCTATTCACCGCTATTAAATTTTAAATTAAAAATGTCTCATTTAAGAAAAATATGAGCTATCATTCTAGTTATGTATACCAATAATTAGTCTCGGTGAGACAAAGTTTACAAATAGTTTTAACTTGTTTATCATGTCTTTGTCCGTTGAGCGTAGAAATAGAGAAACAGATTGCAATTGGGAGATGCATCCTCTACATTTCATCTATAATAATAGAAATAAGAAAAAAATATCATTTGAAAGAAAAATTAATTTAAAATATATTTACCATCTAATTTGATAATTTTATTATAATATCCATATGATTGTATCATATTATACTATATCACCATACCATATCACCTCGGTTGCTCATTTAAGAGAAAGTCTTTATACACTATTCTCGATACGGCATGATTTACATCGGATTGATGATTTATTGATACATTAATTAGCGCATTAGCGAAGCAAAACTCATGATGCAGCTCTCACCATACCAATTCGCATATAAGCGAATCATCGCATTTGATGAAGATCATGCTGCACCAAAATAATGCACTAAAACTTTCTCGCCCATTTAACTCCAGCCCTCCTATTCAATCCACATGAGCCTCCTTTATAATTTTTACTTAAGTTTTCCTTTTTTTTATTATTTTTTACCTTGAGAAAGGGACCATCCAAATAGAACGTCTTTATTTTTGTTGCCGCTGAAATCCGTCTTCCGACTCGGACGCGGTCGATCTCCGGGAAGAGGGGATGCGGCGGACCTGCAAAAGAAGCCCACACGCGGAGGGACGCTGGGGGTGGTCCTCCGCGGAAGACCCTCCGACGCTCAAGTCAGTGGGAAAGGGATCGGCGATCAACCAGATAATGAGGAGGTGGATCTCTCCGGGAGACCTCTCCGGGGGCGGCCAATCGGAGGCTCCAAAGGGGAGCTGAGCACCGACGAGCTGCCGGAAGAGAGGAATGATTCCAGAGTTTTTGTGCGTCAAGAGTTGCGTACCTGAGGGAATCTGTCAATCTGATACTTATAGACTGTCACCTGGGGACTTGAGCATCTTCTGGAAGGTTCCGAGGTTGTTACGATACGGGGGTAGACAGAATCAGGCCGTTGTGGGGCCGTTAGAATCCACGCCTTGTCTGTTAAGGGATCGACGGCCGGGAGAGCTCCTCGATGTCTTGGGATCTGGGTGAGTAGACCTGGGGCGGTTACAATAGGTCTTAGGCCACGTCTCAATATGATTCCTTGCCTAAGGAGCTGCTCGGGTAAGCTTAAGCTCTCCCGCGTCAGGTTCCGCGGAGGTAGACGTCAGGGCGTGGATCGCTGGGTAGAAGCGAGCTACGGAAGCCCGGAGGAGGCCGAGCTATGGAAGCCCGGGAGCCGAGCCACGGAAGCCCGGAGGAGGCCGAGCTAGGAAAGCCCGGGAGAGGCCGAGCTAGGAAAGCCCGGGAGAGGCCGAGATACGGAAGCCCGGAGGAGGCCGAGCTAGGGAAGCTCGAAAGGGGCCGAGCTACGGAAGCCCGGAGGAGGCCGAGCTAGGGAAGCTCGAAAGGGGCCGAGCTACGGAAGCCCGGAGGAGGCCGAGCTAGGGAAGCCCGGGAGAGGCCGAGCTACGGAAGCCCGGGAGAGGCTGAGCTAGGAAAGCCCGGGAGAGGCCGAGCTATGGAAGCCCGGAGGAGGCCGAGCTAGGGAAGCTCGAAAGGGGCCGAGCTACGGAAGCCCGGAGGAGGCCGAGCTACGGAAGCTCGAAAGGGGCCGAGCTACGGAAGCCCGGGAGAGGCCGAGCTACGGAAGCCCGGAGGAGGCCGAGCTACGGAAGCCCGGAGGAGGCCGAGCTAGGGAAGCTCGAAAGGGGCCGAGCTGCGGAAGCCCGGAGGAGGCCGAGCTACGGTTGCCCGGAAGAGGTCGAGCTACGGAAGCCCGGGAGGAGGTCAGCCTTAGCCGCCTCGCACGGATATCAATGCAATGACGATTTTACCCTCCAACACATGCCCTCCACTCCCTAGTTCGAAGCGTAGGTTCGGGCGTAGGGAGTATAAGCTCAAGTGGCGCGCCCATGGATGGGACACCTTGGCCTAGACAGTTCATGCAATGATGCCCTAATTAATGCGACAGGGCTATCGTACCTTCGGAGGTAAGGTTCCTCCACTAGCGACGGTTGAGAATGCACCGTGCCGTGAATCCCGATCGATATGGAGGTTTGTCGAGGCGGTTCCGGACGCCTCGAATGAGACGTCCCGCCTCCCCAGGGCGGTTCCTTGGCGGAGAAGCGAAGTGACGGCCGCCCTATATATATACATGCTTATGCACATGTGCGCATGTTCGCGGCGTCTTCTCACCCTGTTTTCAGAAGAGCATTGGTCTCTCATCCTCTCCAGCGTTCACCGTTTTCGCCCAGGACTTCCCTCAACCGAGATGGCGATGAGCCCTGAAGATGTGGCCTCAGAGATCGTTGCTGAGGACTTGGGGAGGATTCACCAGAGGTATGGTCTGCCCCTGGATGTAGTTTTGCGGGTGCCGGAACCCGAAGATAGGGTCACTCGGGATTAGAGTCTGGAGTCTTTGTCTATGAGGATAGTTTTAAGGCGGGTCTTCGTTTTCCTCTCCATCCCTTGGTGAAGGAGATCATGACCCACTACAACATCTGTCCATCGATGGTGGCTCCAAATAGTTGGCGGAATATCGTCGGATTCATTTCGATGTGCCACCAGATTCATATTGTTGCGACTCTCCCCCTTTTCCGCACCTGTTACCACCTGACTCCTGGGAGGAAATCGGAGTGGACCTCCATCGGGCCCCGGAGATCCTTTAATGTCATCGCGGATAAGCCTTCTTCCATTAAGGGGTGGAAGAGCCGGTTCGTGATTGCAGAGGGGAACGTCGGTTCCGATTTTCCTCGACGATGGGGGAAGTTGCGAGGGATGCGGAGACGCATCCGGCCTTATCGGCGCAGGAGGAGAGGGACCTGGATGTCCTTCGTAATGGACAAGTATTTTCGGCTAACGACTTGTTATCGGAGGGGGCCCTCTTCGCAGTCGGGCTCAGCCCTCTGGATCCTCAAGGTAAGTCCCTTTTTGCGTTGTGTATTTTTCTTGATCACCATGCTTGAGCCTGAGTATGTAAATTCCGGTTTGACAGCCACAAGGTTGGCGTTGTCGAGCCTCTCCAAGAGGAAGAGGGGGAAGCGCCCAGGGGAAGGTAGCGGCGCGGACAGCGGCCGACCCGAGAAAAGGGCCCATACCTCTGCCAAAAGCCCGCCGGACGTTGGAGCAGTCCCCATAGGACCGCTGGGGGCGGAGGAGGATTCGGGGAGAACGGCCACGGCACCTGGCGCCCTCGTACTGGAGATATCGGATAGTTCGGATGAAGCTCCGCTGGTTCGTCCAACCGCATCCCCCTTGAAAGAGGAACCTGCGACGGGTCCATCGGAGGCGGCCGTAGCAGAGGGGCCCATTGCCCCCGCGGGATTACCACTGGCTCCAGCGGGAGAGGGGGAGGAGACAGTCGTAGCGAAGGAAGTTCAGGGGGAGTCCCCACTTGGTCTGTCCGTCGGGGAGTCTGGTAGCAGTGAGGTCGGGGCGCCCTCGATGGGTCAAGAGGCGGGTCAGACCGAGGCCTCGGGGGAGCTCATGGAGGAGACGCAGGTGGCAACGACTGGAAAGGATGCATCGGTGGAGGGAGCACAACAAAGTGGGGGTCCCACGATCGGGGCTTCCTCGAAGAAGATTTTGGGGAGGCTGGCGCTTGGGCTGGCCGAGCTATCTGAAGAGGCTCAAGCCAGGGCCTTGATGGAGGAGGCTGGAAGGTTGAAGGCTTCTCAGTTGGGGGTCGTCCAGGCAGGTCCCTCGGGCGGGGCCGGTCAACCCAGCAGCTCGGAGACTAGCATTGATGAGGCGTTTTCCGCCATGATAAGGTCGGTTCTGCATCCGAGTGCGGATCCGTCGACGGACAAGTTTGTCGACCTGGGATTGGTCGATGCTGCGTTCGGGCAGCGAGGTGTAGCTGAGAGTATCCATCTCCTTCCCGCCATTGATAACACGACTTCAATGAGGATGACCCGGGACTACGCTTCGCGGGTGAGTTACTTTTCCTGTATGACAGGTGTTTCCCGATGGATCCCGTTGTGCGCGCTGATTCTTTTTTGTCTTTGCAGAGCGTTTTGCTTTCCCGGGCGATTTGCTGGCGTCTGAGTTTGGCGACGGGGGCCAGCGTCCAGGCCCGGAGGGAGAATGTCGAGCTCCAGTCGCGGCTGAAGGTGTCTAAGCAGTTCGAAGAGCTCATGGACACAATGGACAGGAACTCGAGGGCGGCTAGGGCGGCACATCAGGCTGCCGTGGACGAGGTGTCCAAGCAGAAACGCAAGGTGGAGGAGTTACAGGGACTCCTGGCGAAGAACGACGACGCATGCCGGGAGCTGGCCAGGATCGAATCAAAACACTCCACGGAGGTTGCGGCAATGCGGCGGGAACACGGCGAGAGTTTGAGCCGGTTGAGGAGAGAGGCCGACGATGAAAGAAGGCGCCTGGTAAGAATGCTGGACGAAGTGGAGGAGAGATTGAAACGGCGTGATGGTGAAATCGCCGATTTGAAGGAGAGTGCTAGGTGGCATCAAGGGATGATGACTCGGGTGAGTGACGAGCTGTCGCAAGCTCGTGGGGAGATTGAAGCCGGACGATCGAAGATCAGTACCCTACAAGAGAGGGTCGAGCTGGTCGGCGCTGACAGGACGAGGGCCCGGGGTGAGGCCGAGGAGCTGGCCAAAAGGCTGGCCAGGCGAGAGGGGGAGGTATGCTCCCATTTTACTCTCTTTATTTTTCTACTAGTTCCTTGCGACGCTGACTGATTTTGGCTTTTCCAGATGGCGAAGATGGGGTCGGAGGTTCGGGCTCTCCAAAGTGTGCTCGCGTCCACCCGCAGCAAGAGCTCGGAACTTGAGGCACGGGCCAGCGAGCTTGAGGAACAAAATGCCATTTTGAAGGCCCAAGTGATCGAGGCCGAGAAACAGACCGCGGAATTCAAAACGCAGCACGCCATTCTCAGGGGTAGGCAGGACGCTATCAGCGTTGATGCCTTCCATCATGGGATAGAAGAGTGTAAACAGCGGATTCTCAGCGAGCGTCCGGAGTGGGACCTTTCTTTCCTGAGCGTCGAAGATTCCGAAGACGGCGAATCCGAGGAAGAAGAGGACGAAGACGAACGTGTCGATGTTTCTGATGCCGAGCCTGGCGGTGCCCGTGGTCCCAGCGAAGTCACAGTTTCTGAGGGACGATCGCAAATTGCCGCCGAGGGGGCAAGAACATTGGAGAAGGGTGAGTTTAGTCACGCCTCCGCAGGCGCAACTGAGGGCTCCTCAAAGGCTGGTGCGGCCCCTGGTTCATAGGAGTCGTTATTGTATCTTGTTTGTTTGTCGTTCCTCAATAAAAGAACTTTCTGTTTTGACTTAAGTGCTATCCTGGTTTGGTCTCATCGTCGTTCAGTTTCGCCTTGAGCGATCTGCGGCTCGCTAGCGATCTTGGGTTATCTTTATTCCAAGACTAAGCAAACGCGTTAGCTCGGACCGATAGGCGAAATAGGCCGGCCAGGGCCGACAGGTAAAATGGATCGGCCAGGGCCGACGAAACAATATAGGTCGGCTGGCGCCGGTGGATAAATTAGGTCGGCCGGGGCTGATGAATAAAATAGATCGCTTTGGGCCGACGAGCGAAATAGGTCGGCTGGAGCCGACAGGCAAAAATAGGTCGGCTGGGGCCGACAGGTAAAGTGGGTCGGCTAGGGGCCGACAGACAAATTAGGTCGGCTAGAGCCGACGGGCAAAAATAGGTCGGCTGGGGCCGACAGGTAAAATGGGTCGGCTAGGGCCGACGAGCGAAATAGGTCGGCTGGAGCCGATAGGCAAAAATAGGTCGGCTGGGGCCGACAGGTAAAGTGGGTCGGCTAGGGGCCGACAGACAAATTAGGTCGGCTAGAGCCGACGGGCGAAAACAGGTCGGCGTGGTTCCTGCCATCCTGCCAGTGTCCTGCTGTCCCGCAGGCGATTCAGTTTTTATTTTACTAGAAACGGTGGTACGGCACAGTGGGGGGCATAAGGCTGCATCAGAGCTTTCCGGAATGTGCTCTTTTCCCACGCAGGTTGCCTCGTTGTGATGCGCACGCAACCGTCCACTATTGGACAGTACTTTTCGAAGGACGATTTTCTGAGCCTGCCGGTTTTCGAAGTGTCAGCGGACGATTTCCTGCATTTAATGACTGTGATTCGGGATCAGGAGGGGATCTTCGTACACGTCCTGGTTCGGGCGGTGGGTTTGGCGCGCAGTGGGGTGCCAATCTTGGGAGACCACGTGGAAGTACTACTTGAAATTTAAATCTCGGGACGCGCAGCCTGGGTGGCTTTTCCTGGTCCATTTCCACCTATAAAAGGGAAAAGGGGGTCTCATCTGGTTATCCCCAAAGTTTCTTTTCTCGCCAGAGCTTTTACTATGCTCATTTCTCTGTTGCTACGAGTGGGAGGATCGACTTTTCTTTTCATGGGCTCCTTGCCGCCGGATAGCTGGGGCGACCGGGGAGCAGCTGGAGGATGGCTCGCCCTTAGGGGACGAGTCTCGGATATCATATGGAGAGCGCACATGGGGGGCGCAGAGATCATACGGAGAGCGCACATATGCGCTTCCTGTGTGACCTCTGCAGCTCCTGCTCGGAGACACAGGGTCGGAAGTGCATGCGGGCCTCCCATGGTTTGTGTGTATTTCACCTCCTCCCCTGGTTAGGACTCCCGGGATCAGCCGCTTGGTGAGGGGGTGAGAGCGCCTCGTTCGCCGACTCCTTGTCATTGAGCCATGGCATGGAGCGGCAGTACGCCCCCGGTTGGGTGGTCTGGTATGGCCGTCCAGATATCCCGGTTGGGTCACCGAGATATTGTCCTGACTTGGGGCCAGTCGCAACTATTGGTCCGTGTCGATGGGCAATTATCGGCCCTAACCAACTGGGACGCGATTACGACTGTCTGGTTGCCCGAGTTTTGTATTTGCCTTTATTTTATGCATTTCAATGCTCTTAATGCCTGTGAGGCATTTGTAATTGATCCTGATCGGCAATAAAGAGAGTTATATTCTGTTTTTTGACCTCTATCTTTTCTTGTGCCGAGCTTTTCGCTATTGTTATTTGTGGGCGTCAAAAGCGTTCTGTTTGTCCTTAGACGAGGACTTCACGCCATCCGAACTAATCGAGGTTCGTATTCGGCGATTCGTAGACTGTTTGGCAAATACGCTCCTTGCTTGGGTCAGGAGTCTGGCACTTTTGTGCTCCGCTTTTATTGGAGCTCGGTTTACCGTAGGTCGGTCCTGGCCGAGCTTAGGGAATCCACACCCCTTCTCGTCATGGTGCAAAGGGCCAGTTACTTGGGATAGCCAAGTTTCGAGTTCCAGGGAATGTCTTGCTTGGTCCTGCCAAGGTTCGGAGGACATTTTACTTGGACCTGCCAAGGTTCGGAGAATTCTGTGGCTCGGCCCTGCCGAGGTTCGGAGGATTTTGTGGCTCAGCCCTGCCGAGGTTTGGAGAACTGGTAGCTCGGCCCTGAGGTTCGGAGAATTTTATAGCTCGGCCCTGCCGAGGTTTGAGAACTGGTAGCTCGGCCCTGCCGAGGTTCGGAGAATATTATAGCTCGGCCCTGCCGAGGTTTGGAGAACTGGTAGCTCGGCCCTGCCGAGGTTCGGAGAATTTTATAGCTCGGCCCTGCCGAGGTTTGGAGAACTGGTAGCTCGGCCTTGCCGAGGTTCGGAGAACATTTTATAGCTCGGCCCTGCCGAGGTTTGGAGAACTGGTAGCTCGGCCTTGCCGAGGTTCGGAGAACATCGTAGCTCGGAGGGAGCGGTTCAGTTGCCATTGTAGGCCATAGCGTTAGGCCCACGTGGCGCTTAATAAAAGGGGGCGCCCGAGCGGAACGGGCGGCGTGTTGTCATGCATTTATTGGCGATGCTACTCTTTCCGAGGGGGCGAGCTATCGGCCGAGCGGCGGACTTCCACGTTTTTCAAAAAAGGGGGTGGTATTGAGCGGCTCGGGGAAGCGCCGAATGTATTCAATGCAGGGGGCGACAGATTGGAAAGTGTTCGCCTGGGAAACCCCGAACAGTCTGTTCGCGCTCATCGATCTTACTCGGGATATGGCGTGACTCTTCGGATTCCTCATGCATTAAAATGGTGACACGCGGCAAACTCTCATGGATCGGCGTTCGCGGCGTGGCGATCGGGATACCTTCCTGGCGGGTATAAATATGACCGAGGGGGATTGGTTTCGGCCATCCCTCGGTCTGAGCTCTGAAAAAGAATGGCCTCTCCAGCGCGATCGCCGAGTGATTCGTATTCCTTGGTCAGCGGCCCGCCGTACTCGGAGGGGAGGAGTACCTCCATCACCGTCGATGGGCTGACCCTTGCGTCGGGCCTTGCAATCAATGAGCAGCTTGCGAGGGCCGCCGAAGAACTCTTGGATGTCTCGGTCAGGGAGGCGGAAACCTTACGCCGGATAATGGACGGCAAGAGGAGGAGATCGTGTCCCTCCGTCAGCAGGTGGCCGACCTGGCGGGGCGTCTGGAGGAGCTGTTGGCCTCTGGGGGCGACTGACTCCGGGGCCTTTGCCCGTTCCCGTTTTTTGTTTTTTGTCTTGTGCCTCGCAGTAGCTCCTTTTTATTTAAATGGAAAATAGACCCGTTTTCAGGAATTTCTTTCTTCTTTGAGAATGATTACCTCAATACGCTCGACGGACTTGGGTGTCGGTTTGGTCCCATCGCCCTGCGTATAAATCGTAGATATTTCGAATGACGAGTTACAGGGGGGTCGCCCAAAGGTTTTCTACTGCTAGGGAGGACTTTCCTGGCTCAGCCTGGGGCCCTTGGCCGGTTACGTGAGGCTTTATAGCCTCTTAGGGGAATTCTGCCGATGGTGGCATTTTTTCGTATGCCGATGGTTGTCGTTTAGCGCCCGTTCTCAAATCGGGCAAAGTCCTTCGGGGACTATTTGAGGGCCGTTCGGCTTTGGTCGAGGCTCGTAGGTTTAGACCTTTCGCTGGGGTGTTAGCCCGAATGGTTTCCACCTTGCCTTGTCATGGCTCGGGGGATTTATCGCTCGGCCCCGCCGAGGTTCGGAGAAACATTTTACTTGGCCCTGCCAAGGTTCGGAGATCTGCTGCTCGGCCTAGCCGAGGTTCGGAGACTTTGTTTTACTTGGCCCTGCCAAGGTTCGGAGATTTGTTGCTCGGCCCAGCGAGGTTCGGAGACTTTGTTTTACTTGGCCCTGCCAAGGTTCGGAGACTTTGTTTTACTTGGCCCTGCCAAGGTTCGGAGATTTGTTGCTCGGCCCAGCCGAGGTTCGGAGACTTTGTTTTACTTGGCCCTGCCAAGGTTCGGAGACTTTGTTTTACTTGGCCCTGCCAAGGTTCGGAGATTTGTTGCTCGGCCCAGCCGAGGTTCGGAGACTTTGTTTTACTTGGCCCTGCCAAGGTTCGGAGACTTTGTTTTACTTGGCCCTGCCAAGGTTCGGAGATTTGTTGCTCGGCCCAGCCGAGGTTCGGAGACTTTGTTTTACTTGGCCCTGCCAAGGTTCGGAGACTTTGTTTTACTTGGCCCTGCCAAGGTTCGGAGATTTGTTGCTCGGCCCAGCCGAGGTTCGGAGACTTTGTTTTACTTGGCCCTGCCAAGGTTCGGAGACTTTGTTTTACTTGGCCCTGCCAAGGTTCGGAGATTTGTTGCTCAGCCCAGCCGAGGTTCGGAGGTTTTACTTGGCCCTGCCAAGGTTCGGAGACTTTGTTTTACTTGGCCCTGCCAAGGTTCGGAGATTTGTTTTACTTGGCCCTGCCAAGGTTCGGAGATTTGTTGCTCGGCCCAGCCGAGGTTCGGAGACTTTGTTTTACTTGGCCCTGCCAAGGTTCGGAGACTTTGTTTTACTTGGCCCTGCCAAGGTTCGGAGATTTGTTGCTCGGCCCAGCCGAGGTTCGGAGAGCCCTGCCAAGGTTCGGAGATTTGTTGCTCGGCCCAGCCGAGGTTCGGAGACTTTGTTTTACTTGGCCCTGCCAAGGTTCGGAGATTTCCTGTCCAGGCAGATAACTCGGTTGTACCGAGGATTGGTAAGCAGCATCTATTTCCTTTTATGATTTATGGCAATATGGTGCATAATCGATTCACACAGCAAGTTGCGGGAAAATAGATAACTGGCGAAGCATAAAGGACATACCCTATTGATAGTATTTGCGGAGGTTGTCCGAGTTCCACGTTCGGGGGATGGATTTCCCATCGAGATCCTGCAGCTTGTAGGTTCCCGGCCCAATGATCTCCGTGATTTGGTACGGGCCCTCCCAGTTCGGCGCCAGCTTTCCTTGCTCCAGCGGTTTGGATACAGAAGCTTTTCGGAGGACGAGGTCGCCGGGTAGGAAGGTTTTCCCCTTGACCCTGGAGGCATGGTACCGAGCCACCCTCTGTTGATAGGCAGCCGTCCTGATTCGGGCCTTCTCTCTGACTTCCTCTACCAAGTCGAGGTTGGTGCGGAGTTGCTCGTTGCTGGCTTCCTCCGAATAACTCTCCACCCGCAAAGATGGGAGGCCTATTTCCACAGGGATGACGGCCTCCGTACCAAAAGCCATTCGAATGGAGTCTCGCCCGTCGGAATTCTCGGGGTGGTGCGATAGGCCCATAAGACATGGTGTAGCTCATCCGCCCACCTGCCTTGGGCTCTGAGAGGCGAGCTTTGATTCCTTGGAGGAGAGTCCTGTTGGTCACTTCGGCCGCTCCGTTGGCTTGTGGGTGCCCGACCGAAGTAAGGTGGTGACGGATTCCGTGTTCCTCGCAGAATTGGCGGAACTTGGAGTTGTCGAACTGCTTACCGTTATCGGTGATTATGGTGTGGGGGAGGCCGAACCGGCAGACGATGGACCTCCATACAAAGTCTCTGGCCCGTGCTTCGGTGATTTGCGCAACTGCTTCCGCTTCAACCCACTTGGTGAAGTAGTCAATGGCGACAAATAAGAATTTCCGCTGTCCCGTCGCCAGCGGGAATGGGCCGAGGATGTCCATCCCCCATTTGGCAAAGGGCCAGGCGGAGGATATAGAAACTAGCTGGCGGAAGGGAGCCTCTGGATGCTTGAATGTCTCTGGCAGGCGTCACAGGCTCGGACTAGATCGTCCGCGTCTTTCTGCATGGTCGGCCAGTAATAGCCTTGCCGCAGCACCTTGTGGCATAGGGACCGGCTTCCCAGATGGTTGCCGCAAATCCCTTCATGTACCTCTCGTAGAGCATAGTTCGCCTCGGATGGGCGGAGGCATCTGAGCAGCGGCATAGAAAAAGACCGCTTGTAAAGTTGGTTGTCAATCAATACATAGTGGGTCGCCTGCAGCTTCAATTTCCTGGCCTCTCTTCGGTCGGATGGGAGCGACCCTTCTTTGAGATAGTTGAGGATAGGGTCGAACCAGGATGGTTCGGCCTCGATTTGCATCACCCGATCGGCTTCCATGATACTCGGCTTTTCCAGAGTCTCCAGGTGGAATTTTTGTTCAGCATCCATCGTCTCCGCGGTTGCCAATCGGGAGAGTAGGTCGGCACGGGCGTTTTCCGATCTAGGAATTTGAATAATTTCAAACTCGGCAAAATGGGGAAGTAGGCCGCGCACCTCTTGGAGATATCGGATCATGTTGGGTTCTCGGGCTTCAAACTCTCCCCGCACATGGCCGGCCACCAGCTGAGAGTCGGTGAAGGCGTTAAGCTTTTCCACCTTCAGGTTGCGGGCGATCCGGAGACCAGCTAACAGGGCCTCGTACTCGGCTTCGTTGTTGGAAGCCGGGAAGGAGAATCGGACGCCATATTCGAAGATCATCCCCTCTGGGCTGGTGAGAACTAGACCCGCACCGGAGTGATGGGC
Organism: Calamus simplicifolius; assembly: GCA_900491605.1. Lineage (NCBI taxonomy): Eukaryota > Viridiplantae > Streptophyta > Magnoliopsida > Arecales > Arecaceae > Calamus > Calamus simplicifolius. The sequence goes on along the minus strand of UESW01003095.1, from coordinate 34,109 downwards.
ATTGGACGACCCATCGACGTGAAGGAGCCACCGGCCTCAGGCTTTGGTCCTTCGGGATTTTCTGGGGTAGAGCCGTCTTCTGGGATGGTACACTCGAGGAGGAAATCGGCCAGCACTTGGGCTTTGATGGCCGGGCGAGGTTGAAAATGTATGTCATGCTCGCTTAGTTCGACGGCCCATTTGGTCATTCTCCCCGATGTTTCTGGACGGTGGACCACCGCCTTGATGGGTTGATCGGTGAGGACCGTCACTGAATGTGCTTGAAAATAAGGCCGTAGCTTCCGGACTGAGGTGATCAAAGCCAGCACTATTTTCTCAATCCTGGTGTACCTCGTCTCCGCATCGCGGAGCAGCCTACTCACATAGTAGATCGGCCTCTGGATTTTGCTTTCTTCTTTGACTAGCACCGAGCAAACTGCGCCCTCGAAACGGCCAGGTACAGAAATAAAGTCTCTCCCGGGGTCGGACTGCTGAGAAGCGGAGGCGAGCCGAGGTACTTCTTGAGATCTTGAAATGATTTCTGGCACTCAGGAGTCCACTGGAAATTTTTGGCCGATCGGAGAGTTTTGAAGAAGGGGAGGCATCTCTCGGCCGACCGAGCCACGAAGCGGTTAAGGGCCGCTATCCTCCCGGTTAAGCGCTGGACCTCCTTAATAGACGCTGGGGGCGCCAT